>BQKN01000227.1:241717-309157 GCA_022839385.1 Asparagus kiusianus
TATATATATATATATATATATATGCAATCAGATCTAAACCCTAAAAACAAGATAAGATGTGAACAGCCCCAATCTCACTCTGAGATTAATGTAAACTAAGTATGCATACATATGAATAGATAAATCTCTTGTTTGGTGATTACCTTTCTAGAATTTTTTAGAAGGATCGTCACGCATCTAATCTTAATTTTGGGCAACAGCCGGCGGGCAACCACACCAAAAATCACAGGACTGATGAGAAGGAAGGAGATAGATATTAGTATATCTTTCCTCCTATTTAATCTTTGCATAAATGCATAAATATAGAGCAGAGGAAAAAACTAGCATTAAGAACTCATTCACTAAATGACCAATTTAAGCCCACTTAGAATCCACCCTACGTTACTCGGACATGACGGTTTGACCGCCGTACCGGTGTCGATACGATCCGACACCGATTCGGGTACGAAATACAGGTCGGATATGATGGTTGGCACTCGGATATGACGAGGTGTGTGAATCGAAAAACCAAAAAAAATAGAGAAAGAAAAGATGAAAGAAGGGGCCCGGCGACGTACCAGCGGTTCTTGAGGAAGAAGGGCCCGATCTTCGGGGCCATGGAGCTCGCAGTCCCCACCTCACCGCCGGTGACCCTGACGTACACGTCCACGACCTGGGAGGGAGCAAACTTTAGCAGCATCTCTTCGCTTGCTTGCTTCAGCCGCTGCGGCGACGGCGACTGCGGGGAGGGAAAGAGACTCTAAGGTTCTGAAGAGGAGCTGGGGTATTAATTGGATTTTATATGGGGATTGTGTTGGGTTGGATAATTCAATGTATATGAGTTGGGCTTCAAGTTGGGCCGTTGGATATGGGGTATTATTTCTGGATAATATTGTAGTATAACTGACTATATGAGTGTGGGGCTGCTGGATATGGGGATTTGTTGAGTTGGGCTTCTGGTTGGGCCATAAATATAGATATCCTATAAATTTTTCACATGCTGAATTGTTGATTAAACTTCTAATATTTTTTTATTATCGTATCCCCGTACCCGTGTCGAAATTTAGGACGGTATCCCTATATCCAAAATTTTTAGAAATTTCGTATCGGACACTCAGATCCGCACCCGTATCGGATACTCGTACCCGAGTCCAGGTAATGTAGAATCCACCCATTCAACGGGGAGGACCCACCAATTACTAACAGTTATGATAACAAGATGTAAAATCCCAAATCAACTTGCTTTTTCACATTCATCAAACCAAGCAACATTGTGTTAATTCTAGATTATAGCTATCTACATAATCAAGTTGGACGACGATATTATCATATTTGTACTCTACCCCAAACTATAAAATACATTAAGATTGCTTAGCATAAGCAGGCCATAATAAACAACAATAAACTCCACGTTAATTCAAAGGTGAATGCAGGACTAATGGCAGATCACCAACATATCCATTCCCAACATATAGATTTATGGGAAAGAAGAGTGATACTACACTATACACAAGAACTGTATAGAAACTATGCTTCCACAACAGATACTATTGAGTTGTCGTTTTGGTGGTTTGAAGGCAACCAGAGTTCTATACGAGTTCCCCTAGCACCCAACATTACATCTGGATTACGAGGAGAGATGACACGGACAACACAACCGTAGTTCTCAAGAACCTCACGGGCAACGGCCACTCCTGCAACAAAGTTCCAGGTCACGTTGTCCTCCACCTTACCATCTGACAATAGGTTCTCCCTAAAGGGTGTCAGTGAACGCATCTGTGTCTGAAAAAACATGTAAGGAAGCAGTAAATTCTAGTGAAAAGTGAATTATATTACCAAACACAATGGTACATGAGCAGAGACATCATAATCCGACATCATAATCCAAATATGGTTATTTTGTGAAACAGTTTGCATGAGCTATGGTCTTAATGGAGGTTATTTTATGTCCCCCCAAAAAAAGATAGCATTGGGATGTTTACTGTAGTGCTTTGGTCTGGACTGGTGTGGTGCGAAATAAATTCTCATATATTCACTCAAAAAAAATAAATAAACATGCTTTACAATTATAGGCAAATTAACCATGTTTCTATGTTTTCATTAAGGAACACTACTATCATGGATCGTAATAAGCGATATTTCAGCAAAAAGACTCGTTGACACATGCTTTATAATCTTATTCTGTTATTTATGTCTATTTGATTTAAATTTCTCTTTCTATTTAATGACTTTAAGGACCATAGGGTTTGGATTTGAGTTTTCTGTTTTACTTAGGACTTTAAACTCCACATGATTTGAAGTTTAGTGCAATAACATTTCCGTTTGTTCGATTTGAACTTTAGTTTAGAGACATTCCAGACCATTTGATTTGATCTTTTAATAGGAATAGGATTTGGTTTTTAATAGGATTTTATTTTAATTTGGATAGGATAGGCCTTATTTTTTTTAAACGCCTCTTATGGAATTTTTTAAACTCAACATGAAGGTGTAGCAACTCATCGCCCATGTTCTACTTTATTAGCATACAGACTAATCTCGTATGGTGTAACTTTTCCTTTAGTTCTTAAGACACCTCAGGTAAGAACCTTATGAGAATGTTCTTGGCAAATTTATAGGGATGCATCTTCATCATGAGAGCCATGGAGTTTGTGTGCTAATAAATAAATTAGAGGCGATAAATAGCTACACCCTCATAGTAGAGGGATGCATCTTCAAATAACCCTGCTTAAGTAGAAATGGGTTATAAATTGTTCTTTATGACACCATGTAATCATATAAATCACTAGTAATGTAAAACCATGGCTGTAAAAATTAATGGATAGAAAAGATTGTATTTCACCATGTAGTGCATATCAGGCCCATTATCATCAATGGCAATGAAAGTGCCTCCAGCCGGTGCTGAAGTGGCATATATTTCAACTCTTCCACCAATCTGGGTACGGAGTAGAGCACCTTCAATAAGATTACTAAGAGCCTGGCGAAGAGCAGATTCTTCAACAGCAACATGCAACGGGTGGCTAACTTCACTGAGTACAAGAAAGCGTTGTTGTTTAGTAGCAAGAGGTACTGCAGCCCCAACCAAATCCTTTAATACCTCAGACATAATGCATGGTCTGCCTAACAAATAAACAAGAGGATATTATATTTATCTGGAAGAAAAAGCTAAAGCATAGTACAAAAGAAACGAACAAAAAATAATAATGTTACAAACTTGAAATCAGATAATTAAATATCATAAGACATGAAAACATGTTGGCGTACATATTCCCAGAGTTCAATTAAGGATATAAACCTGGATTAGATAGTGAACAGTACCATATTAACTTATCCTTGAGCACACAAACATGATGATGAAGAAATTAAATTGTACATCGTTTAAAGAAACATGTGAATTAAGAATACTTCAAACACGGCAACCTTTAGGTATCTCTCTAGTTGAAACTGTACATCTCAAATGAGGATGAATCAACAGAAACCTGTAAATTCCTGTTAAAGTAATTCCAGATGTCTGCTAAGTAGTAGGTACATATTTTTAGTTCTCGATTTGGAATCAGATACGGAGATAGCACCTAAACCCAATACATAGCTAATTAGATAAATTATGATGAAATAGTGAAGATAATTACAGTAAGCTCCATGAGATGAAATAGTGAAGATAATTACAGTAAGCTCCATGAGAGAGACTCTTTGCAAAGTTTCTACTGTTAGTTAATGTGCATAAATATGTTTAGTTCTCCTAATCAGCGAACTTTGCTTTGAAAGACTACGGAAGGTGATCATCATGATGACTGGACAACAGAAGCAGCATCAACAAACAACTACATTAAGAACTCCAACCTCTGTGTCAATATTTGTTATCCAATGTGAATTACCCAAGTAAAAAAAAAACAATCAAACAAAAGAAATCACACAAAACTATAAAAGTTCCAGCCATGTTAGCAATCGTTATATAGCATTCCACACACTACAATGCACGTCCATACACAACCCAACATCAAAGTCAACTGTACAGATTCATAATTAGACTAGGGGTAGTTTTATAGAATGTTCTAGAAGGGCATGCAGACCTGCGAAAAGCAGTTCACCTTTAGGAATCATCAAATATGATTCATATTAGAAATATAATAGTCACACCCTAAACTGACATTATTATTAATCAAAATAATAAAATTAAGGCATGTGACAGCCCCATATTGTCCTAACGAGAGTACTTGCGAAGCCTAGTGCTAATATACTCAACTAGCATGTATTTCCATATATATATGATCTATGAAGAAAGACTTTATATTCAAATCAAAACCTACATTGCATATTACTCCAAATAGCTCCTTACCATATCATCAAAGTATTAGCAACCAACGATTAGGTTCACCCCCTTGGACTTACAATCGGTGTGTATACCAAGGAGGGGAGGGGAGGGGAGCGATTGCGGTAAACCCAAGGGGAGAGGGTGTAATGTGAAGGGGTAGGATGTACTTCATTGTGTTTGGATAGACAACAAGGGGATGAGAGGGTACACTATAGTATGTGTCCGTTTAGAGTAGAGGATGGAAAACAAAGGGACCTGTTTGACCAATATTACCCTTCTAAAGAAATAATAGACAATTTTATTAATTATGAGTTTGGTTTTCTCATGGGGGAATCTCGGAATTTCAAGAAAATTTCACTTACATTCCCTTCCCTCTCTCCCGATCCAACAACTTTACGAGGGTTAAAAAATAACTTTTCGAATTTCTCGCCCTCCCCTTCCCTTATTAACTAGAAAGTGTAAACAAGGACAAGTTTAGGAGGGTTAACATTGTAACCTCCCCCTCCCTCCCCCTCTCCTAAAAAAAACTCTATCCAAAGCCACCATTAATCCTCAAGTCATACAAATCTGAAAAATGTTATTTATATATGGAGTGAGCTTTCCACATGCTCAATAAGTGGCATACATATTTTCAATAATTTATATAATTAAAACCATGCACAAAATATAATATTGTCCAAATGAGGAGTTTATAGTAAATATGCAATATTTTACAAAATCTAACTTTATGCATGGAAATTAAGCAATGTCACACCCTATCTTGACAACTAGACTGCATACAGCAGCTGCCAACATTCAACACTCTTGATAAGCATGTGATTTACTTAATTTCTTGGTGTACACTATTTACCAAAAAACAATACAATACATGCATCAATATGATTCGAATATCAATTGAAGAAACCCACTTATCATGTATAGCCTATATCTATACAAGATAAATTCAACAAGCATCAGCTCATGCATATAACTGCTATGAAACATCTTAAAACGTACTTTTAACATAACATTTAAACCTAGACGTCTGGACTTATTTCCAAACATTCGGTCGATGGGTTTGGGCAGACTCTTTAGTTTCTAGATGCAATCTGAGTCATTCATCAAGGGATCTATATAAGCTATTCTAGGCTAATTTTCTATCAAAAATCAAGAGAATATCAAGAGAGAATTGTAAAGATCAGGAGAGCCTTTGAGAGACAAAAAGAATGATCATCTCTTAAGTTTGACGTGTTCTTGATCGTCATCATCACTTCTCGAATTCGTGCACATCCTCGGAGCTGTCTACATCATTGTATTTGATTCTTTGAAGTTTTTATGGCATACTTAAGCTGGGGTTAATTGAGTTAGGGTTACTAGCAGGGGGCTAGGGTTACACGTGTATGGATCGTTTGGTGGAGATGACTTGATTAGGGTTAGTCTAGGGCGTGATCATGTATCACCTACTATAATAGACTTGTATTCCAGGAAAACTCTCATATAGTGTGGAAGCCCCTCCAGACGAAGAAGAAGAATAGATGTAGTATTTATCCGAATCATTAAAAAAACCTCATAGTTTGTCATCGTGGTTGCTTGCTATTTACTTTATTTATTTTCTGCTACATAATTCTGTTGTTTTTTTTCTCAGAAAATAGCTTGCAACCATATTCAATCCCCCTTCTAGACTTGCATCTAGATCCTAACAGCAGTATCATAGCCAAATTTCCTTGTTAAGGCTTAACATCCTAAGAATAGATTGGTAGACTAGGATCCTTAACCGCTTTCTCTAAAGGTCATGATGTAAACCAATCCCCTCTTTGTTAGAAAAATTTTCACATATTGAAAAGATAGGTTAAGAATATTTCTTCTATTGACCAATTACGATGTCTGGCAAATGATAGAGAAAGACAATCACAAACACACTCTCACTATTGAAGAAACTACAGTTATTAAAACTAAGTACAAGTGGAATGTAAATGACAATAAGTTATATTCTCTTAATGCTAAGACCGTGACTCTTTATTGTTCACTTGCTGCTAAAAAGTTTAATCGTGTTCTCGGTTGCGTGACTACATGAGAAATTTGGCAAAGGTTGGAAGTCATTCATAGGGAAACGTCTCACGTCAAGGAGGACAAGCTTGCTATGCTAGTGAACAGGTACGAAATCTTCAAGATGAAGCCCTTGGAGACGATTCAAGAGATGTTCACGAGATTAACCAATCTCGTGAATAAGATGAGAGCACTTGGAAAGGAGTACCACAAGGACAAGCACACCGACAAAGTTCGTCACTCATTCCCACATGAATAGGATGCCAAGGTAACAACTATTGAAGAACACACTGGAAAAAGAGCCCGAGAAGATTGCTCTAAAAGCTAAGAAAGCTAAGGCTAAAGTGGAGTCAAGTTCGAGCATGGAAGTTCGAGCATGGAATATGAGAATGATGGTGGCAGTGGCTTGATTGTCAAAAGATTTAAATACTTCAAATCAAAGGATAGCCAAAGTGTTGGGAAATGGCCTCATATTTCAGGAAATCTTAATTGGACTTGGATTGGGGTTGAATTTGATTAGAAAAAACCAATTACAATCGGAATTAAATTCTAACTGGAAGAGAATTAGAATCGATAATCAAAGTCAAAGAAAGGAGTCATATATGATTCAGAATAAAGGAAAACTCCTTAAATACCCCTTGAAAGGTTCATTGTAAATTAAACTATAGTAAAACTAATGAGAGTTGTATATTGTAAAAGAGATAGAGAGAAGTAAAGAGAGAAATCTACAATTTTGAAAGATCTTTTAATGAGACTGAAAATAAGGTTTCCCGTGAAATCTTTAGAGATCACAATAAAAGATTGTATATTTATAATCTCTGATATAAAGACGACTCAAATCTATCCCGTGGACATAAGCGATTGCATAACCACATAAATCCTATGTTTGGCTCTTGATATATTTTTTGTTTGTTGTTTAATGCTTCCTCTTTTGTTCAAACTAGATGTTTCTCCGAGTTTCCCCATCACCTGGTGATCGCTTAGTCTACAAAGACTAAGGAGATCTACCCAAACGTTTTGGTGACATTTTTGTAGACTACACTGCCACATAGATCGTCATTTAATGCACAATGATCAGTGTCAGGTTGCAGGTGACGTGTGCCAACAAGTTCCTATGTAGCAAAAGGAATCAAAGTTCCTCCAGGATAAGAAAGGGTAAATTTGATGATTCTAATTCTATAACTGTTCATCGTCATTGCAAGAAACCCAGCTACTTCCAAAAAGAATGCTCTCAAAACAAAAAGGAGCAAAAGGAAAGGAGCAAGAGCTTCAAAACTACTTGGGACTTCTTGAATAGAGATAAAAGGTCAGAGAGCAGCTTGAGTGATGACGAGAAAAGGCGCATCTAGCTAAGACCAAAGGATGGATTTTCTGATAGTTTTGAAGACAAGAACTTTGATGATGAGCTATACCCTTCATATGATGAGTTATATGATAAGTATAGTGAAATGTTAGGTCAACTTAAAATTTGCTAAAAAATTCATTTTAGAGTTGAATGCTCCTAGCAAGGCAAGTTCAAACACCTCATCACTGCTTAAAGTGTTTCATATACAAGGATATGAATAGTGAGTTACTGAAAAATTGAATGCTTTGAAAATTAAAAATGATGACTTAGTTGGTTAGTTAACCACTCTTCCATGCAAATTGTCTAATGAGCAAAAGAAGTTTGAAACATGTATCTAAAAAAAATTGCTCAAGTCCAAAGTTTTTGACTTAGAGACAGATCGTGAAATTTTTACATTAGGCTTAAGAGGCTTCAACATGGTCTTTTCTAGTCAACAATTTGCCAAAGTAAAGACTGGACTTGAGTATTCATATTCAACCAAGAGGTTTAAACCCTCCTTTGCAAAAGGGAACAATTTGTCTTTCTATGCTCCTACCTCCAACGCATCTACTATTTAATTATTGTGTGGTAGAATATGGCATCTCTTTATGTCACGTCCATGGACTAAAATTGTCAAGCAAATTTGAGTATCTAAAGAAACTATTTTTAACTAGGCTGGGCCTTTCTGGATACCCAGGTTACGCATTCCTTCTTTAATATAGGTGCACCGGCGGGCTCAGAAGCAAGGCAACACTTGGTATTTGGATTATAGATAGTCCCAACACATGAGGGAAACAAAGAACTATTTCGTAGCCTAACCAAGAAGAAAATGATGGAAATGTGACATTTGGCAATAATGAAAAAAGTAAAATTGTGGGAGTTAGTGAGATAGGTAACAATTCCTATGAACTCCTTAATGTTTAATATGTTGAATGCTTAGGACATAATCTCATATCCATCAGTCAATTATGCGACAAAGGTATGTCTATTTTACTTGAACCTAAGATTTGCAAAATTATCAATTCTAAAATAGGTTCAATTGTATTTATTAGTAATAAAGATGCTATTGTTTATACCCTAAAGTTTGTTGATATTAATCCTAAAGGTGTAAAATATCTGGTTGTAGGGAGAGATGCAGATTTGTGGTATAGGGAGACTTTGACAAGCAAGCATGGACCTATTGCAAAAGCTCTCCAGAAAGGATTTGGTAAGAAGTTTGTCACCCAACAAATACAAGAATGATAAGGTATATGATGCTTGCATGAAAGGTAAATTTGTCAGAGCGTATCACAAAAGCAAGAACCAAATAACTACCACTAACCCTTTGCAAATCCTTCACTTAGATATTTTTGGACCGATAAGTATGCAGGTAATAAGTATTGTTTAGTTCTGGTTGATGATTACTCTAGATTCACATGTATTATATTTCAAGCCAACAAGAATGATTGCTTTAAAAATTTTAAAAAGTGTTCAAACTATGTTAAAAATAAAAAAGACCTCCCTATTCAAACCTTAAGGTTGGATGATAGTGGAGATATTTGAAAACTATGTGTTTGAAATCTTTTGTTCTGAAAAAGATATTTCACATAAGTTTTCTTCTCCTCAAATAGCTCAACAAAATGGGGTGGTCGAAAGAAAGAACCACAAATTATAAGAAATGATTAGAACTATGCTTAAGGAATATAAATTTCCTAAGCACTTTTACGCTGAGGTAGTGAATACATCATGTCATGTGATGAATAGAGTATATCTTAGACCTATGCTAAACATAGAGAAATAGAAAAAGGCCAAGATGTAATTCATCTAACCCTAACCGATCTTAGATATAGGTTAGGAGAATATTACAAAATAGGTATGAGATAAAATCATATATAATGATATCTCAATAATATCTCATAATATATTTCTTAACACTCCTCAAGCTGGAGCATGTATATCATACATGTCCAGCTTGTTACAAATAAAATACACACTCTAATCTGTGACGATACTCCAAAAAACTCAAAGTAGTCTTAATCTTCTTATCTTTTACTTGGATGTCTTCAAATCAGCTGATCCCTTCTAGGGCTTCTTACCTTTCACTTGGATCTTCTTATCTTTCACTTGGATATTTTCAAATCAGCTGATCCCCTCTTGGGCTCCACCAATAGAATGATCCTTTTCAGGATCCAACCACAAATGATCCTTTTCATAATCCAATAACAAATGATCCTTCCTTGAAGGATTCAACAATAAATAATACTTTTCAGGACCCAATAATAAATTATCCTTTCTTGAAGAATCCAACAATAAATGATCTATTTTTTTTAAATCTGACGAGCAAATGATCCAAGAGGTGGAGTTGACTTTGGGCTCGAGTAAAGATCAATGAGGTTAATAAGGCACATGTCAATGAGGGTAGATGAGAGCGGAGTCGGCTCTAATCAAAGTGGACGGCGAACAGTGATCCACGATTGACCAGTAATCCGCTTATATGAATAATGTTGGTGCATGTATGAACAGTAGCTTATTTGCGGCACATAGAAGGATGAATAGTATTTCGATAGCCGTCGAGGGAAAGCACGAAGTTTTTTGTGAAAACCTTGTCGACGGCTTGATGTAGACGATGAACAAAGAGGTCTCACTAGAGGATGACCCTAAAACCATGTAGAGAAATCAAAAAAAAGGCCAAGATGTTATTCATCTAATCCTAACCTCTCTTAAATAGAGGTTAAGAGGATATTTCAAAATAAGTATGAGATAAAATCATATCCAATGATATCTCAACAATATCTCAAAATATATTCCTTAACACTAAATAAAACTTCTTTCGAGCTTTATCATCAAAAATCCCTAAGTATTGTGCATCTTCGTGTTTTTGTTGCAAGTGTTATCTTTTGAGCATGAAAGGCTCCTTAGGCAAATTTGATTCTAAAGCTATTGAGTGTATATTTTTTGCATACCCTTTTTATAGTAAGGCTTATATTGAGTACAACAAAATAACAAACCTATTACAAGAGTCATTCCATGTGAAATTTAATGAAACTCACTTTCCACTTGTTTCTATTGACAGGACTGATGATTAATCCATTGTAATGACCCATATGAAAAGGTTGCTTTAGAGAAGACCACACATGAGAAGGTCATATGTAACACCTGTGAATTACCGTTACGACATTCCGATATCAATAAGAGTTTCTGTTAGGAATTAAACAATTAATTTCTATTACTTGGAAATTTATCCTAAATAACTATCGCGAATCATTCTTTATCATTCAAAACCACATACTTTGGCTTAACTTTAATTAGGCCTAAGTGCTGAGCAATCTTGCGCAGTGCACGTCTCATGTGGTATGCAATTATTCTTTGTGCTCTCTTCATTTTGTCAAGCTAATCCGAGGTAGGTTGTCCAACTCCAAGTTCTTGCACAGCATCTCAAATAAATCTAAGATGGATTTGTATTCAATCCAATCAATAAGCTCCCACACCCAATTCAACTATGACCGAGCCCGAGCTACAATATATATATGTACTAGTGTTATACTCGCGCCATGCTACGGGAATTTTTTATTTTAAAATATTCAATGTAATTTTTTTATTTTATCTTAATAGAAAAAGTAATTGAGTTAAAATGGAGAGAAGTTATGCATGCAATGCATACATATACATTTAATAGAATTACTATTATTGTTGAAACTTTTATAGTATCTATGTTGGTCTCATTTAATAAAAGAGTAACAAATATCTAGGTCCATACCTTTCTTCTTCAGACCTGTGATGTTAGACTTCAGATGCTTATTAAGAAATCGAAAGGTCAAGAGCTTAAATTCAAGAGGTCTAATTAGAATTAAATTGAAATGTACTAATTAGGTAGGAGACACTGAAAGGGAAAATTAATATTTAGGCTCCTCCTAGAAATGTGTCACGTACAATCAAGGTCTTAATTTAGTAGTATTTATATAGATATATAGATTGAAGCTTAGTGGTCAAATGTCTAAAATTATGCAAATTAGCAAAAGAATTAGATGATGAGTATGTAATAAATAATGCAATATAATTAGTTTTAACCCTTGCAATGCTCAGATTTATTCATTTATTATTTTCAAAATACTCAAAAATCATAATTTTTAAAATTTTATATACGAAAAATTGAATTATTATACTTGAGCTATTATAAATTTTTAAGTTAAATTATTATACTCATACTATCCATAGCATGAATAATTTCAACAAATTTGAATGACTTAGATTCAAGGGAAATAAATTCACACCTCTAATTGCTCTATTCTTGCAAAATTATTCTAGGAGAACATAAAAAAATTAATTTTTGTTGAAAAATTAAACTGTCTACATTAGTCATGAGAAAAGTAAAGAGTCAAAACAGAACCACATGGAGCAAAAGATCAAAAGCAAAGACAATAACTGTCCAAATAATTTCTCATAATTACTAATGTTCATTTGTCCTCATGAAGTCGAAGCATCAATGCATAAGGGAATAACGAAGCAATTAGAGGGGATTTAATTAGAGAAGAAGGTTTTCAAACTATGATTTAAGGAGTTAATTACACATTGAATGGAAAATTGATATTTCTATAACTCTTACAATGCAAAAGAAAAAAATGAAAAATAGAAATAATTGTCCAATTCTAGAGTATATATTGATGGATTATCTTGGGATATGAATGGGCAAATCTCTAAAATTTGACATGTGGCAAATTCTCTAAAATTTTGACATGTGGCATCTGAGGGTATTGTCTTAGTATATTAGATAGATATGAGCTATAATCTAAACTCTAAGCTCTTTTATTTTCCAGTTTCCGCCGTTTGACTTCTGCTTCTGCTTCTTTCTTTTCTGCATCCCTGTACCAAAATTGAGAGACAGATGAGGAGAGAAAGTGAAGGGAGAGAAGGGATAGAGAGGGAGAAATTTGAAGGGGTTTGTCATCCTATTCAGCTTAGACATATGAATATCAATGGCAATGACAACCATAGAGAAAGTTGGATCTTAGCCAAGGAGAAGAGCATGTAGCTTTGTTCGAGGAAACATACAGCAAATCTACATCAGTAGATCCTAAGGCAAGTACCGCAACTTGCTTTCAATTCCTCAATTCTGATTACGCACATACGAGTCACGATTTAATTTATTATTCTGATTCCATCTTAAAGACCCTAGGAATCTATCTTACTAATTTATTTTGTGTCCTAAAATATATCTGTGAATAAGAATGACAAGTTCCTTAGCTCGATCCCTCATGAACACGTTAAATCAATCAACCCGACAAAATATGCACAAAAGAAGCACAAACCCTAGTTTCTAGTCACGATCTTCAGACTTGGTAACATGGTTTAGGAAGTGCCACATAGCCCCCTAAACGTATCCGAAGGCATGCGAGAAAACCAGAGAAAATACAGCAAAGAAACAACGTTGTTGGAGATTGAGCTGCAGTAGCACTGCAGGCTCCCGAAGGCGTCTAACAAGGCGGCAAACATCCATAGATATTTCCAAACATTTGGTTTCATGTAGAAAAAACCTAGTTTTTGATAAAATGTTTAGAGACGTCTAAACCAGCCATCCAGACGTCTAGTTCAACCTTTAGACATCTAATGGGTTGTTTTCAGACCTCTGGACTTAGTTCAGACTGATGATTAATGTTATATATCATTGTATATCTTTCAGAGTTGATCCAATTACTTGGCTTTTGTCCATAGTAGAGTGAAGGGTTCTCTTCAGACCATTTCTATATCTTTTAAGGCACGCCCTTCCCTTGACACCTCAATAGTATTTTTAGTTGTCTTTTAAGACCTTCATACTTTCCTCTTAGGAATTAACCTACCCTTTTGCTTACCGAATATGTAACAAACTCTTGGAAGGTATTAATCATTCAAAAACCTCATTATAGAGTTAACTTATGATAAAAGCTTATAAATTCTTCTATCTAACTAAATGAAGTGTG
Organism: Asparagus kiusianus; assembly: GCA_022839385.1. Lineage (NCBI taxonomy): Eukaryota > Viridiplantae > Streptophyta > Magnoliopsida > Asparagales > Asparagaceae > Asparagus > Asparagus kiusianus. The sequence goes on from BQKN01000227.1 coordinate 255,288, forward strand.
TTGAGTTATATTGGATCTTACACATTAATTTAACCTAATATAACTGGTTGAGCTAAGCCTTTTTGGAATGAGGTAGAGTCTTTTATTTACCGTAACCCTTTTTCAGTATGTTGGATGATCTTACTTATAAATCCTCTCGTTCACTCAACTGTGTTGTTTAGTAACCAACCTTGGTTGTTTCATACCTAATATTTAATAAGTGTTCAATTATGCCCATCGAGACATGCCACTCACAATTAACGAGAGTTTGTATTTTTTTATGCACTTTTATTATTTTGTCCTTGTAATTAGAGTGTATCACCTATATGCCGATTACAAATGATATGCATTCAACTCTCAATGGACTAGTGGTGACCTAGGATACTTGGTGTATGATGTGTTAAATATGGCGCTGACAAGCCAAGACCATGGTTGGTTATATTGGCTTACGAAGTCATCAAAGTATTCACTAGAGCTACTAGTTCTAGCTTGAGATTTTGTTTGATAACCCTTTGTACATATAGACAAGTTTAGTAGTTTGCTTCTTGACTACGAGGTATTTGATCTCCTAAGACTAACTTAACGCCAAACCGATGGATAGCTACCGACCGCGATGGCAAGGATAATTGTACTTAACTAGTTGTATAGATTAGCTTCGGAGGATAGGGATTTAGTGCATAACATTATATGTACATAGAAAATAATTTAAATAACCATGGGATGGGAGTTAAGTATCGAGGTATTTCACGGCTTAAGGTGATGTAAATGGGTGCATGGATGCTCTAAAGTGCACTGCCCAGTATTATTTTCATTATTATTTTTCCACCTTAGTGTGTTGTTTACTACTCTAGCTTAACTAAATGAGAACATAACTAAAGTTAATCTTTTAAAACGATATTTGCTATATAGATGTAGTTTACATTGTATCCTGCTTGGTTATTATGATGTCATGTGATGACATCACAGTAGTGTAGTTGACACTTCCTTGAGTTAATATACTGGTTATTTTCTTCACATCATCATGATCTTATATTTTATTATACACTTTTTGGTATAAACAATGACAGTGCTTTAAGATTTTAGTACGTCGGCAAAATAGTGAGACCATTTGATATTCTATAAAGTATATAAAACCCATCATGTCCACTATGCATTATTAGTATGTATTCCTACTTATTTTACTGTCTCCTACCATTATTTTATCACTCTACCAATTCATTTGAGCTTTATTATCTCTTTGTTAATCATTATATTTTTTAGCTATCTTCATTTGTTTATTTTGATTTATCGCGAAATATTGCCATTCACAAATCTGTCCATTGGATTTCTATTTTGGAGTGGTACCTGCTAAAACCACTCTGACAGTTTGCCTTCGATTCTCATTCCAGGTAGTTGATGTGAACTAGATTGTGAGCACGTGATCAGTGAGAACATGATATAGTCAGGTATGGGTTTATTGTTGATTTTAAATATTGGTTTCCTTTTTCCTAAAATTAACTTTTTCTATTGATTTTTTTAATGAAAGTATTAAAATAAGTAGAAATAAACATAGGCTTAACATACTATTTCAATGGAGTCATCATCGTAGTGGTGTGTGTCGGCCTAAGTATGGAACGAAATTGGAAAGGATCCCAGACTTACAGATGGTTGAGGCTTCCGAAAAACCATACTTGAGACTTGGTGATTGGGAAGTCAGGCCTTCCTTGCATTCCTTAATCTGTATGTTTTAAATAAATCCTTCAAGGCTCAAGGCAACCTTGTAGCATTGGGCAAATAAGATAATGTGATAAGAAGTTAAGCTACACTTGTTACTAAAGGCAATAATCTGATAAATTGCATTGATTTTGATGAGACCATTGCACCGGTTGCTGGACTTAAAGATTAGAACTTTGCTTGCATTTTTCTGTTTCAAAGGCTTCAAGCTATCAAATGGATGTAAAGAGTGTCTTTCTACATGGTTACCTTAAGGAAGAAGTTTATGTAGAGCAACCCCATGACTTCATTGATCACGACTTTTCAAATCATGTTTTCAAACTTAATACAGCTTTATGGTCTTAAAAGCAAGCACCTCGTCCTTGGTATGATCATCTAAACTCAAATCTTTCAAAACATGCATTTACAAAGGGGTTTGCAAAAAATACCTTGTTTACTCATACATCTGAAAATGACATCCTTGTTAGGTCTCATGTTTATGAGCCTATTGTCTAATCTGGTTTTGATGTTTAACAAACAATTCCTAACATCGTTTTTATCGAGTATTTATATTTGCTTGTTAGATATTCGACACAAAGATCCTTGTTGAAGATTGGATGGACTCGCACTTTCACGATGATATTCAAAGGAGGTTGGTGAAAATCGGAATGAAACCGTCGCAATTCAAGACAAGGTTAATCATCGCTTCATCCACAACCAAGTCGAGCAAATTAAAGATCATTTGTCTTGGGCATAATAGTCTAGGTTTATACTCTGTGTGTTTATACTTAGAGCTCAAAATTCATACACACACACAACTATTTTGATTTATCGCCGTTTTCGGTTATAGACTTAATTACATTATTTTAAATCTTTTTTTAAGTCTATTAATCTATTTGTAAGTATGTCAAAATGTGCCTGAAATGATTTTATCAAAATTAAGTATTAACGTTTTCGTATTTTTGAACGACTTGCAAAATAAATGAGTTTTCACAAATGAGAAATGCAATTTGAGAAATTATTTTTCTAACATGTTCTTTTTCATGTGTATAAATATTTTCCAAAGTTTTATCATTTTTAGAGTTGATTTACTATGTTAAATCGATTTTACAAAATCAAGTGTTTAGCAGTTTTCAGAAATTGGAATATCTGTTTTTAAAACAGTGAGTTTTCACAAATGTGAAGTGATATTTCAGCTTTTCTAACATGTTTATCTTTATGTGTAGAAACATTGTCGCAAATTTTACTATTTTTGGAGTTGATTTACTATTTTAAATTGAATTTAGAAAATCAGCTCTGCAAAATTTTCAGAATCTGTCGTGCATGTTATCAGTCGACCGACACCCTTTCATCAGTCGGTCGATACTCTTTCATCAGTTGACCGATAAGGTGCAACCAAGCGACCAGTCAGAGCTCTTTTAGCCATCTGCATTTTCAATTTATCAGTCGACCGATCCATGGTTATTAGTCGACCGATAACGGTTATTTTGGACTGTAACTGCTAGTTTTTAGCTGATTCTTTTTGTGAGGCTACATATAAGCCTCATAACTCATTTGTTTCACTTATGGAAGTTTAGAAAAAGTTTTTGCAAGTGTGTTTAAGAGTTTTCAAGAGAAAATCAAGTGTGTTTTTTGTTTGAAGGAGTTTTACAAAGAGAGGGCTTTCAACTTCGTTTTTTGAGTAGTTCAACCTCAAATCTTTATTTACATCTCTTTGTTATTCACACACAACCATTTGAGCTTAAGTATTTCACATATAGTATATTTAGGTTGTGGGTGTGATTCATTGAGTGTGAGCTTACACTTTTGTTCTCATCTTTGTTGGAGAACAAAACATTTATTTAAGCTTATTATTGTTGAAAACACGTAATACACAAGGCACTTAGAAGGATGGTTGGGAGAAGAACGGTGTTAATTCCAAAAGGAGTGGCTTGGTTGTAAAAGTCTAGTGAGAGGTAGTAATTCCAAACACTTGAGGAAGGTGACACGGGTCGTCCAACTCTTAAAGTGTAGTGTGATTGTCAACATATGAGTTGTAAATGTTTTCGGTAAACATTAAAAACTGGATTGTGTAGTTGTGTTGATTGATAGTGGAGAATCTCCTCGAGATGAGAAGCGGAGACGTAGATCGAGGGTTAACCGAACTCCGTAAACATATCCTTGTGTTTGTGATTGTTTTTGCACACTATTATTGTCTCATTGTTTATATCGCCTATTATTCATTGTTTATCCTTACACATAATTTTATTGGATATCATATTTGCTAAGATATTAGTTGAATAAGTTTTTATTTGGCATCGAAATCGATTTAGATTAGCAAATACCCTATCCCCCCTTAGGGTACTTTCAATCTTTATTGTACAAGCCTATGTTGATGATATCATTTTTGGAGCTACTAATAAGCATCTTTGTCATAAATTTGAGAAGTTAATGCAAGACAGGTTTGAGATGAGCATGATGGTTGAGTTGAAGTACTTTTTAGGATTTCAAGTCACGCAAACAAAAGATGGCATATTTATCTCACAAGAAAAATACGTCAAAGACCTATTAAAGAAGTTTGGCATGGATAACTTAAAGGCATTGACAACCCCGACGAGCCCGTCGACTAAGGCAACAAAAGATGAAACCAATATCTCAATCAATAAAAAGAAATATAAAGGTATGATCGGTAGCCTTTTTTATCTTACAACTTTGTGTCATGATATTATGTTTTCTCTGTTTGTCTGCTAGAATACAGGCTAATTCGAAAGAATCGTATTTGAAAGCTGTAAAACGAATATTCCATTATCTTATTAGAGCGCAAAAATTCAACTTATGGTTTCTAATTTGTAATTCGTTTGAATTAATTGGATATTGAGATAGTGACTATGCTGATAGTTATATAGATAGCAAAAGTAATAGTCGTATAGTACACTTGTTAGAGCAACAAAACTATGTAGCATTGTCAACTACTGAGGTCAAGTACATAGCTCTAGGTACTTGTGCACAAGCTCTTTGGATGACTTTTGACATTAGAAGACTTTGGCCTTACCTATAGGAAAGTCCTGTCTACCACACATTGTTATCACATCTAAGTAGGACTTTGCTATAGGTTAAGGTCGAAGTCTTCAAATGAAAAAATTAAAAAAAGTGTAAAAGAGAAAATCTAATTACTTTGCTTCTTGCGTGCCTACATTTTTTATGAAACTTGGCATAATCATGATTAATAGCACATGAGATGATTAATTTCTTACCTAGTCCTATTTTTCAGAACCCTACTATACATAATGCTAATTGATCTCAATGCATGTTTATGATAGTCACTTCATAATACCGCCACATACACTTCGCACGTGACCTTTGTCAAGCTTTTTGTTTGGAAATTAATAATGTATTTTAAAGTCACAACTATGTGTTTAGGTGTGTAATTCAGTCACATGAGTCTTTAAGTCAAAATAGGAACACATGCACTGACAGTATAAAAGAATAACAAAAATGTTAAATGAATTCGGTTGAGTGCAATAAAACAGGCCAATGAGCGCACACTCATCTAAATCCACAAAATGGAGTGACATAAAAAAGGCAATGGGCGATGACTCGTGGATTTGTTAGTCATGTATTTTCAAGCGTATCCATCCAATACTAGACGATTTATATTTAGAGATGGTGTCTCTTTAACCCACCAAGCACTATCGACTCTCCTGGTAAGTTCAATTCGGCAAAGTGTACGAGTCTATATCTTTGAAAGTTGAGATTAGTTCTATTTTCATCTTTCTCTCATGTGATTAATTGCAATGCTCAGTGCATATATAGAATGCTGGTCTTAATCTCACTATATGATACACTCTATTACCGTGATACAGATCTTTCAAACACATATATGGCAAGTCATGATAGGATTCATATAGGCATTCAATATCAACTCGCCTACTTTACTTTGAATATCGAATTTTTCTGGACTTATTTTCTCTCTATTCTATTTTAACTGAATTATTCCATATTTTTCATCTTAATGTGGTTATTAATAGAAGTTTAATCTTTTGATGACAACGAAAGGGGAAGATTGATTGAAATCATCTTGAATCTTTGTTGTCTTTGTATAGAGGGAGTTTTTTTTTTGAAAAGGAGAAAAGAAAAGTTAAATTTTCTGATTTGAGCAGAATTTGTGAAATGTTTTTAAAAATGTTCATGAGCTTTGTGTAAGGGGAGCTCGTTGTTAAACTACTACTACGGGGAGCTCGTTGTTAAACTACATCTCATGTTTCATGTGTGCTTAGTTGTAAAGAATTCATTCTTAATTATACATTTGCTGGCCATGAAAATGAGTGTGCTTGATTTAATTACTATTTCAAAACTTTTATACTCGACTTCAATTTATAAGTTTGTTATTATCAAAGGGGAAGATTGTTGGCACTATAGTCACAAAATAGACTTAATTTGATCAATAACGAACATTCATAAGTGTTTAACAAGTTTCGAAGTTGTGTTGTGCATGTTAGAAGTGTATATAGTGCTCGATGCATGTTTTCAGACAGCTAAAGCAATGCAGCAGACATCTGGAATCTAGCCCAGACATGTGGTTGTAGACTATTGAAAATCACTTGACAGATATTTGATTTTGAGGAAATATTACAGAGCTGGCTGAACCTTCAAACCAGATGTTTGGATATGGACCAGACATATGGATATCTAGGGCAGACGGCTAAACTTGTCACGACAGAAAACAATTTCAAAACAGTTCACAGAGAGGTTTGTAGATCAAGATGATACATTTAGCCTTATTTCCGGACTAGAGTAGATCAAGATGATACGTCTGGCCTGTTTTCCGAACATCTGGTCAACGGGTTTGAACAGATTCATTTAGTTTTTTAGATGCAATCTGAGTCGCTCATCAAGGTACTTATATAAGCTAGTCTGGGGCTTATTTTCCATTGGAAATCAAGAGAATATCAAGAGAGAATTGCAGAGATTCAGAGCTTTGAGAGAAAAGGGATAATCTCCTAGGATTTGAAGTGTTCTTGATTGCAAGCCGTCAGCATTGCCTCCTGGATTTTGTGCATGTCCTTAGAGCTTTCTACATCACCGTATCTGATTTCTTTCATGAAGTGCAACTAACTCTAGATTAATCATCGACATCGTTCTTCAGAATCTACAATCTAATCATGTGAAGAATGGGTTTTAATTCAAAAGGGCTGTGAGATTTTTTAATTTGAACTTAAAAGATATTTATTTTGTAAACACTCTTATTTTACGATCGTGTGATCAGAGTTTTTTAGGGCGTACTTAAGCTAGGGTTAATTAAGGAGTTAGGGCTCCTAACAGAGAGCCAAGGCTACACCTGTGTGAGATTGTTTGGTAAAGATAAGTAGATTAGGGTTAGTCTAAAGTGTGGTCATGTATTACCTACTGGATTGGGCTTGTAATCCAGAAAAACTCTCATATAATGTGTGAGCCCCTCCTGACGAGGAGGAAGAGTTGACGTAGTATTTATCCAAACACTACAAAAATCTCGTGTGTTTGTGGTTGTGGTTGCTTGTTCTTTACATTATTTATTTTCTAATTGTTTTTACTTCTCGGAAAAAACTTGCAACCCTATTCAACCCCAACTAGATACTAACACTTCTACCACCTCATCATTCCACAATAGTCATAACAAACGCATCTTTACCGTCAATCTCTAAGGGAGCGTTTGGCAACCGTGACGTTTTTATCATTTCTGTTTATTTTTAAAACAAAAACAAAGAAACGTGTTTGACAACCGGGGTGTTTTTTAACTTGTCCCTTTACAAAATCTAAAAATTAAACACTTTTCTCAAAACACCAAAAACGTGTTTTAAGATTTTGTTTTTTCATGTAAGTTGTTGTCGCCCGATCGCCCGTCGTTGCCGGCCCGTCGCCGCTGGCCGGCTACCGCCGCCGCTCCCGGCCACCGCCGCCGCTCGCCGCCCTCGGGCCCGCCACCACCCTGCGGCCACCGCCCGCCTGTCGTCAGGCCGCCGCCGCCGCCCGCCCGTCGGCTGGCCGTCGGCCACCTGTCGTCTACCGTAGCCACCGCTCCCCTAACCGTCGCCGCCCGCAGGCCACCCTCCACCCGCTTCCGCCACCACTGCCACCGCCGTCGCCCGTCAGTCGCCGCCCACCGGCCACCCGCTACCCGTCGGCCACCCGCCCATCGGCCGGCAACCGCCGCCACCACCAACGCCGCCCGCCGGCCACCCGTCGCCCTCTCGTCGCCCTCTCGTCGGCCGGCCACCTGCCGTCGCCACCTTCGCCGCCTGCCGACCCGTCGCCGTTGCCCGCCGGTCACCTGCCACCCATCGGCCACCCGCAGGCCCGCCGTCGCCCGCCCGTCGGCCGGCCGCCGACCACTCGCCTCTGGTAGCCGACGGTCGTCGTTCGCCCGCCGCCCGTCGACCGACCACCCGCCACCCGACCATCGCCGCCTACCTCTGCCGCTATATAAATGGTTAAACTAGTTTGACCAAAATGTTGTTTTCAAAACACATTTGAAAAAGAAACACCATGGTATGGTGATTTTTATAAAAACAAAATAAAAAAACACATTGATTTACACAATTGTGACAAAATTCAACTACGGCCTCCGCTCCCTTTTCTAAGCAACTTTCCCTCCATCGATATATATAAAGATGGCTCTTATTTCCATTCTTAATCCTCTTGTTTCAATTCCTTAACAAAATCCGCTTTTTTCTCAAACAAAAAAGATTTATGTCTTCTGTGGATGAGACAGTGATGCAATTGTGACACGGTGGAGGCCCAGGATAAGGAGATGGGGGCAAGCGCTTATGTCCACCTCCTGTTTTCTGCTAAATTTCTCAGTTTGATCATGTATGGCCTTTCAAGGAACCTAATGCATTAGTCATTATTGCTCCAAAGATGATTATTGGTTTATATGTCACTGATGCTTAACTTTCCATTTGATTGTGTGTTCTTAATGATTAATGTAAAGGAGTGCAACACGAAGTATATGGAATATGTAGCTTTAAAGAAACTAAAAGAAAAAACACCCAAGCTTAAATTGGGCATGTAATTTTCATTCACATCAGAATTGGCCTTCCTTGAGTTTTGTTCAAGAGTAAGTCAATTGAGTGGCTACATTGCATATTGAATCACAATTAACCAAAGATTCCAAGTACAAGTTGTAGAGTTTGATGCTATGACCAGACAGCTACATTGCATATTGAATCACAATTAACCAAAGATTCCAAGTACAAGTTGTACGGTTTGATGCTATGACCAGTACAAGTTGTAGAGTTTGATGCTATGACCAGACAGCTACATTGCATATTGAATCACAATTAACCAAAGATTCCAAGTACAAGTAGGGTTTGATGTATGACCAGACAGGATAGAAGTGACCCTGTCTAGTGCAGATCATATGATGTGGGTTCTAGACTCAAAATCTTATCATGCACGTCTACGTAAGGGCCACAAAAATGTTGGGGGAGAAAAAAAAGCCTACCAATATGATAGGAGAAACGAACACATTTTCTACAAAGCTCCATCCTTGTATCAACCAACAAAATTGCATCAAAGCTAAGGTGATGGTTAGATTCATTCCCTCTAACAATCTGTTTCAGTGTGCCCTCCTGAAATAGTGCTTGATATTTAGATTTTATTTATTTATTTATTTATTTATTTTATGGGTAGAACCAGAGTTTGTATGGATGTGGGATCAAAAGAATTGAAAATTTTGGCTATGGATGAGTACATGAGTTTTGGAGGAAGGTGGGTTTGTTGAGATTTCAGGCTCAGGAAAGTAGCTCATTTCAAGGATTGTCTCCATTTATTTCTGACTGGTTTTTTTATGCATTGCATATCAGCAGTATTTTGGCTGAAAAGTAATCTACATATTTTGCCCAGTATCTATTTGGCACTAAAGAGAACTCTTCACAATAAAAGACTCCTCAAATTTATACAACATAACTTTTACACTAGATGAGTCACACTGTTAAGAGATGACCTTTTTAAACCTTTTAAAAGGGAAAACCTACCGCAGAGATCAAATCATGCAAAAGATTACCTGATACCGTGCTTCTGAATAGGTGCAAGCAAAAGTGGTGGCATAGGTATCTCGATGTTCTTTCTTTTAGAGCCTAGAGGAAGTAAAGCATCCATCTTTTGTGCAATATCTTCTTCAGGTTCTCTAACATGATAGTCAGATAAAAAAGGCTTGAATGATTCTTGATGATTATATGTTGGATCATGCATCCTCCTCAGCATATCTTCATTATACTGGACAATATTGGCCTGCATAGCATCCATGTAATATACAGGCATCATCATAATGTAGAAAAGAAAAGTAGGATGTTGACAGTAAATAAATTTTATAAACAAAACTGCAGTGTATGTAGCAATGTGAAGATATGGCTGTCCGTCGTGTTAGTCTGATGGCTGCACAAAATACATCTTGCCTTGAACTCTTGCTATCAATGTTTTGGGGTAATTAAGTCCCATTTTGTACAAGTTACCGTAACAAGAAACCAGGGACTTTTTATAGTTGAAATGTCCCTAGCTAGATTACAGAAAGAAGAGTGATTTATAAATTATAAGTTCTCAGTGTCATACTGTTTGAGTAAAAGTTTAAATCCTATTTGGTGAAGAATGGAAACATAGTGATCTGCTGAGAATGATTATTTGAACAAAGTAGAAAAAAAAACAAATATTGAAATTGAACTCTTAATTTGAGGAAAAAAGATACACTTGATGGGCCTCACAGCTAGGTACTTCACATGCCTTACACTAGCTGCAATGCACATTCAGGGTTTCTCCAAAATATTTTTCTCTCACCCATAAAATGAAAAAATACAACCCCTTTTATGGGAATAAAACAAAATTTAATCTCAACTAATAGACAAAATAAAATGGCATATCCCAACAAAATAATAATTTCAATCCTAACTAAACAATAAACTCAATCCTAATTAAAGGTCTCAACTAAAAGAAAAATTAAATGTCTTTAAAAATAATAAAATCCCAACTAAAGTCTTCATCAAATCTTCTGCCAGACTTGCATCACTATTCAAGATAGTACTTAATCCTGCCTACTATTGCTGACAGAAGCATGCTTAAGGATGACAACAAACAAATAATATTGCCACTAAATCTTTTGCTAAATGTCTTACTTCTTATCTTGTATCAGCTTATAATTTGTTCAAACGCCCAATACCTCAAATTATAGGTAGTACCTTTTATCTTTGATATTGACATGCGCTCCACCAGAAACGCCAGAATAGTAAGGTTTTATTCTAGAGTTATTTCTCCCTTCGTTGAATTGTGTCTCTCAGGTTCCAAATTCCTCTCCCTTGAGTGTCAAAAGTCTCGAGCCAAGTTTTGAGTAATTTAATTTGCAACTTACTTCCCATGAGTCCACACATCAGATTATACTCTCATTAGATTATACACCCCATTCTTGGAGTATGTTCTTTTCTTATCAGTGCATAGGTCCATACGTTATAGGATGAGCCTATTGAGATCTACATTCTATCAAATCCTAGGTTTTATGCAATTGATACTTGAAAAGTAACTACAAAACATGAAGCTTTGCATAACTTAAAAATGCAAAACAGTAATGAAAGTAACTGAATTTGTCAATTACATCATTAGATTTGAAGTTATCTTATCTAGTGTGCTTAACTACTGTTAGAAGAAGAGAGTATTAGTTTAGTCTCACATTGCTTGTGAGACTAACCTGTAACTAATCCATCTCTATAAATAAAGTATAGAGTGAGGGGATAACTCTCCAATAATCTTTTTTCTCTCCAAACTTTAACATGGTATCAGAGCCTCCTAAACCCTAACCCTAACTCCCGCCGCCACTTGTTTTAACCCTAACCCTAATTCCTAAACCCCAGCTGCCGCCTCTCCTCTCTCTCGAAACCCTAGCCGTCTCCTCTCCTCTCTCCGCCTCGTCTCCTCTCTCGAAACCCTAGCCACCAAAGATCAAATCCGTCGCCGCTTGCTTCGTCCGCCACCGCCGCCACTTGCTTTGTTCGTTGCCACTTGCTTCCTTAACAACTTGGATATCTTATCTTGCTCGGTGTTTTCTCGAGTTCAAACTTGGATTTGATCTTGAGAATAGTGTTTATCTTACATTGCTAAGATATTCACTTCAGTTCTTGTTTCCACAATTGAAACATCAACGTCAAACCTCCTTCACGTCCGACTCGGATCGTTGAATCGGTGGTCCACGGAGAAAACTCCAGATCCAGATCCACTTCACCGATCCGATCTTCCTCGACAACTCCCGCCCGCCATTGATGATCGCCGCTGCCATGTCCCTTTGTTTTTAGATAGACTTAGATCTGCGAATTGTTCTCTAAAAAAAATTTCGGGTTCTTGAAATTTAACCTTCGGGTTTCATGTTAACCTTCAGGCTCTTGCATTTTAACCTTCGGGTTCATGTATGATAACCTTCGGGTTCTTGCATTGTTAACCTCCGGGCTCTTGGACTTGTTCTTGTGGAAGGTATCGTCTTGATCTCTACTCGTCTGTTTCATGATGGCCGAATCTGAGAAACTCAAGAATCTGAGTTAACGGTCCAAGCGAAAGTTTCAGAGATATTTTCTAGTAGAATCACTGACCGAAAACTTGATGGAATTAACTCTTTCCAGTGGAAGTGTGTTATTGAAATCTATGTGGCAGGCCGAGGCAAAACCGGTTATTTATTGACTGACCCTCCTACTCCAATACCGGAGTATTGGACATTAGATGATAGTGTCCTCTTACATCAGATTCTTAATACTATGAAGCCTAAAATTCAGGATTTAGTCCTTCATTGTATGACAGTGAAGGAACTTTGGTGTTCCTTACAAGATCTCTATGGGGATAGCAGTAATATTAATCGAGCATATGAGGTTATTCAAGAGTTGTTTCGTAAAAAACAGGATAGTAAACCCATGGATGATTATTATGGTCAGTTCAATCGTCTGGCTGAGAAACTTCGTCATATTTTCCCTATTATTGGGATGTAAAACAGATGCAAAACCAATAAAACAAACTTATGGTACTCACCTACTTGGTACCCTAGATTCTATTTACTCCTCTGCTCGACCATAAATCATGGAAAATTCCATCATTGGTGCTCTAACGAGACTTATCACTTTTTGAAGAACGTTATCTCTGCACAGCCACTTACATCCACCGCGGATCGCTCTGCGCTTGCCACTCAGAGTTGGCAGTCGTATGCTATGATGTACGAATACGGATATGGGACACAGATACGATACGGACATGGATACGGGATATGGCAAAATTCAAAAAAATATGATATGGGGATACGACGAGGAATTTTTTTCAAATTATTATTATATATAGAAAATTTTAAGCTCTTTTTTCTAATTATACTATTAATAAGTTGTTGCACACTGACTTTATTTTTCTTTTTATAAATTATACTTGAGAGTTAAGTAGCAACAAGCAAGGATGAAGAATCAATTACAAACAGACCTATTGTAGTTTTATGTTTGCAAACACACCCAAAGTCAATTTTTTGACGCTCAAAATCGGTAAAAAGGTTTACATTTGCTTCAGACCCTTCAGAAGAAATAACTTTAATGATTGAAGCCCAATACATGGTTATGCCATCCAATTAAACTTTGGATGATACATGGTTAACATTTGCATGAAACCCTCCAGAAGAATTAATTCACCCAAACCTCATCCCTCTTTAATAAAAACGAAAAGTCATTTTCAAAAAAGTTAAAAGTCTTTTCTATCAAAAAAAAGTTTAAGTCTTTTCAAAATAAAATAAGTGATGAGGGAGAGGGACAGAGATTGAGAGAGATTTGGAGAGAGATGGAGAGATTGAGACGGAGAGAGACAGAGGAGAGAAACAGAGAAATTGAGACGGAGAGAGACGGTTCTATCAAAAAAAGTTTAAGTCTTTTCAAAATAAAATAAGTGAAGAGGGAGAGAGACAGAGATTGAGAGAGATTTAGAGAGAGACGGAGAGATTGAGATGGAGAGAGACAGAGAGATTGAGAGACAGAGACAGAGAGACGGAGAGAGAGACGGAGATATTGAGAGACGGAGAGATTGAGAGAGACGGAGATATTGAGAGAGAGAGAAAGAGAATCAGAGAGAGAGAACGGGACTCAGAGAAAGAGAAGACGAGAGATCGAGAGAGAGATGAAGAAATCAGATCGAGAGAGAGATGAAGAAGACGAGATCCAATTAGAAGATCTTACCTAGCAGACGAGGCGACGAGATCGACGAGATCAACGAGATGATCGACGAGATCCGAGACGACAAGGAGATCGATGGATGAGGACGACGACGAGATCTGAGAGAAGAGATCTGAGGGAAGATGAGGTGACGAGATGAGAAGACAAGGACGAGCGGCATCGGTCTGAGGTAAGTGAATATTAGGGTTTAGTTTTGGCCTTTTGGGTTTGGGTTTCGGGTTACGGGTTGTCTTCAACGATTTTTTCAGCATCGGCAAATCCAAGCCGTGTCCCCCTTGGTTTGACCTTTGACCCGTGTCCGACACGTGTCTTGCACGTGTCTTACACGAATCCGTGTCCGATTCGAGTCGGACACGGATTCGTGACCTCCGGGGACGAATCCATACTTCATAGGTCTTATGGACGAGGGGGTCGGTAGAGGCAACTTTGAAGGGAGAGGAGGTTACCACACTAGCCGTTCTAGGGGCCGAGGTGGTCAACGAGATGACCGTAGAGGTCCATCTCAAGGCAGATATACTAATAGCAATCACTCGGTGAAGACTTGTAACTACTGTCACCAACCAGGACATCTCAAATATAATTATTCTAAATTGAAAAAAAAGAAGGCCAATGGTGCTTACATGGCTGCTCAGGATAACTTCGCCTCATCTGATAGTGAAAGTCAACTATATTCAGTCTTTCAGGATGCGGCGCTGCAGCGTCAATTTCAGCAATTTTAATTATTCTTACAGTACCAAAGTTCACAAACATCATCTTCCTCTTTATCCACTACTCTCAAAAGTGCAGGTATCTCTTTATCTTTACTTACATCATCTTTGTCTCATACTTGGATTATAGATACAGGTGTCACTGATCATATAATTGAGAATCAAGGTATCTTGTCCTCTTTCTCTCCTACATCTAATTCAGTTATATTAGCCGATGGCTCACGTACACCTGTTCAGGGTGTCAGCAACACCAATCCTACACCTAGTCTCCTCCTTTCCTTTGTATTCTATCTTCCTAATTTTTCCTATAACCTTTTATCTGTTAGTAAGATTACTAAATTACTAAACTGTACTGTGACATTCTTCCCAAGGCTGTTGATAGCGGATCGCGACGCGTCGCGGTGAGGTACCGCTAAGGCTATTGCGCGCTATTGCGACGAAATAGCGACAAATAGCGCACAGTCAAATAGCGGTCAAATATAAATATATTTAAATGTTCTAAATAATAATAAAAATCATATAAAAATCTAAAAATTCTACAAATGCATAATTGATAAGCTTGTTGTATGAAATATGAATGAACTATGAAGAAATAAATTCAATAAATATAGCATCTAATTAATTAAGGGAAGTCGATTACCTATTTCTCTGTTGCAGACGAAGCCGCTGCCAACAGAGATGGAGATGTTGTCGTCGGAGCCTGGAAATCTGACGATCGTCGGAGCCTGGAAGTCTGTCGGTCGGAGCCTGGAGGAGTTCGGTCGGAACGTGAAGGAGGAGGACGTTGTCGTCGGAGCTTGGAGGAGGAGGAGCTTGGACGAGGAGGAGCTTGGAGGAGAGGACAGTAATCGTCGGAAGTCGTCGTCAGAGGGCCGTGAGAGAGAGGACAGTCATCATCGGAGAGAGAGGGCAGTCGTCGTCGTCGGAGTCGTCGTCAGAAGTCGGGAGTGGGAGAGAGAGGGAAGTCGCTGGGAGGCGGCGTCGACGTCGTCGGAAGTCGTCGACATTGACCGGAGTCGGTGCTGGAAGGAGTCGTCGGGAGTGACAGGAGAGAGAGTCGGCGGCTAGGGCAAAAGAGTCGGGATTTGGGAGAGATTAGCTTTTGAAGAATGAGTTCGGGTCGGGTTTGCGGTGAAGTATCCGCTTACTGTAGCGGGTTTTAGCGATTTTAACCGCTTTTGTCCGCTAAAACACCGCTTTTTCGCGCAATTCGAGCACATCGCGGTTTTCTCCGCTAATTCTCCACGCGATCTCATTAAGCGGCGCGGTGAAGCACCGCGACCGCGATTAACGGCGCGAAAGCGATGCTATTTACCGCTTTTTACAACAGTGATTCTTCCCCACACATTGTGTCTTTTAGGACCTTGTCACGAGGAAAACGATTGACAGGGCATGAGCATAATGTGGTTGAATTTGATAGAGGAGGAAGAAGAGGAGCAGAGGAGTCTGGGAAGGGAGAACTAAATAACACATGAAGCTAAAGAGAAGAATAAGATGATAAGTAAACAATAATTCACATACCTTCCATCCTCTCTATTACAACCACTATATATAACTACACTAATTATCTCTACCCACTAACATCACTCCTCTCTACAACTACCTACTAGCACTACTCCTCTCTACACTCTCTACAACTACCTACTAACATCACTCCTCTCTCTGCAACTACCCACTAACACCACTCCTCTATCTACAACTACCCACTTATCCATGTTGTGAATATTAGTTGCACGTATCATTAACCCCCCCCAGGGATCCTTGTCCGCAAGGATAGTGAAAGGAAATTGCTTCTTGACTCTCTGGTTCTTGTTAAACATTGTTATCGTCATCGATCATGAATAGTTGTAGACGTTTACAATGATGACCCGGAATGAACTTCTCATCACAATAGTAACATAACCCCTTCTCTCGACGGTCTCGCGCCTCTTGGTTAGTGATTTGATGGAATGTTGTTGTAATAGTATTTGAACTTGCATTCACGTTCTGAGATGGTGAAGGACCTAATACCCCGGCTGTTGGGTTGGGGGTGATCGCCTTTGATGCCACAATTTGGTTGGGAGCGAAATGGTTGGCTCGGTTGCTTGTGTAACCAATTTTGTTCCTCGATTAGTCGAGCGACTCCTATTGCATCTGCCAAGGTCTTGGGTTGCTTAATTTTTACATCAAGTCGAATATCATGACAAAGCCCTACAATAAAACAACCAATGAGAAAATTTTCACGTAGGCTATCAATGCGATGAGAAAGCTTTTCAAAAGCTTCCTGATAAGCTACAACAATTGAGTCTTGTTTAAGCCGAGTTAGGGCTTCCGACTGGTCTTCGTAGTCTGTTGGACCAAAACGGAGAAGGACAACTTTGGTGAATTCATCCTATGTAAGTGATCCGTGAAATTTCGTCAACCACATGTGACATTGCAGGGCGATGCCTTCTAAATGGAAGGAGGCCAGTTGAACTTGTTGGTCTGGTGCAATGTTCTTGAAGTCGAAGTATTGTTCTACCTTGTAAATCCAACCCATTGGGTCGTCTCCGTTAAATTTTGGGAAGGACAGCTTGAGGTGTTGATGAGGGTGGTCATTGATAGTGTTAGAACGAGAAGTATGTGGGTGTGAGGATTCAGCACTTGGGCTAGTGTTTTGACTATAGGAGGCTCGAAGAGCTTGAAATTTAGTTAATACTTCCTGTAAGGTTGCATTCATCTGATCGAAACTAATCTCACGTCGTGCTAAGATTTCGTTAACATCGTTGCGAAATTCTGCATTTGTTTTGCCGCGAGTGTCCATTGTCGGGACCGGCTTTGATACCAATGATGTGGTTGAATTTGATAGAGGAGGAAGAAGAGGAGCAGAGGAGTCTGGGAAGGGAGAACTAAAGAACAGATGAAGCTAAAGAGAAGAATAAGATGATAAGTAAACAATAATTCACATACCTTCCATCCTTTCCATTACAACCACTATATATAACTACACTAATTATCTCTACCCACTAACACCACTCCTCTCTCTCCAACTACCCACTAACACCACTCCTCTCTATGCAACAACCTACTTATCCATGTGAATATTAGTTATACGTATCAGAGCAGAACGGTCCTTATAAACTGGACTTGAGCGCCAAACATTTAGTTTGTATTGGAAACTCATCAGCACTACAATACCATTGTCAGCTAGGGCAACTCTCTCTGTTCTCAAGCTTTTAAATCCCCAGTTCAAATATCTTTCCTCTTTAGAGTATGAGTCGTGTCAACTTAGCAAATACCATCGCGTGTCTTATCCTAATCGAGTCAATAAGAGGGCTGCAAATCCATTTGATCTTGTTCATTCTGATGTCTGGGGGCCATGCCCAATAACTTCTAAATTGGGATTCCGGTACTTTGTCAGTTTTGTAGATGATCACTCTCGTGTTACTTGGATTTATCTTCTCAAGTCTGAAATCTTTTCTACATGTAAAAATCTTTTATTCTAAAATAGTCAATCAATTCAAGACTTTGATAAAAAAAATTCTATCTGATAATGCAAAGAAATATTTAGATGGCAACTTCACTAGTTTTCTTGAACATGAAATTCTCCATCAGTCTTCTTGTGTTTACACTCCTTAACAAAGTAGAGTTGCTGAACGAAAGAATAGACATCTTCTTGATATTGCTCGAACATTGCTATTTCATCGTCACTTTCCCAAAGAGTTTTGGGGGGAAGCTATCCTAACAGCATGTTACTTGATTAATCAAATGTCCTCTTCTATTCTGTAACATAAAATTCCTTTTAATGTTCTATACCCTAACGATGATCTTTTTTCGTTTCCTCCAAAAAATTTTGGCTCTGTGCTTTGTTCATAATCACAGACCAAACAAACAAAAGTTTGACTCGATTTATTAAAGGCGTTTTTCTTAGCTACTCCCGAAAACATAAAGATTGCAAGTATTTCTGTCCATCACTCAATCGTCTTGTGTTATCTGCTGAGTTAACATTCTTTGAAGACAAACCTGATTATTCTAGTTCTTCAACTCCATTATTATCGGATGAGTATGACTATTTAATCCTACAAGAGTTATTGGTTAACGATGATGGTTCATCCGCTGACAATACTATTTGTGCTACTGGCAAAAACTCAGCTAGGTATAACGATCCAATTCAAGAATATCACCGTCGCTCTGCTCCTACTCCTGTGCCAACGTCGGTCTCAACACCACGTCCTCCGCCCGAATAACCTGAATCAGTAAGTGCAAATTTACCCCCTTCTGCGGAAGACTTTTCTATTGCACACTTCGAAAAAGGACACGAACTTGTACTCAACATTCTATTTCTAATTTTGTTTCCTATGATTGCCTATCATCTACCTTTCGATCTTTTGTTACTTCCCTCGAGTCATATTTGGTTCCCAAGAATGTGTCAGAAGCCCTGTCTATTTCAAGTTGGAACCAAGCAATGCAAGACGAAAGGAAGGACTTGCAGCAGAATGAGACTTGAGATTTGGTCTCACTTCCACCAGGAAAGTGTCTCGTCAGCTACAAATGGGTGTACACTGTCAAGTTGAATTCTAATGGAACTCTAGCACGCCTGAAAGCCTGATTGGTTGCTAAAGGCTATTGACAGGTGTATGGCTTAGATTACGTAGATACTTTCTCTCCGGTAGTAAAATTAACATATGTCCGGATTTTTATTTTGTTAGCAGTGATAAACCACTGACCACTTCATCAGTTGGACATCAAGAATGCATTCCTTAATGCTATTCTAGATGAGGAGGTTAACATGGAGCAACCACCAGGTTTTGTTGCTCAGGAGGAGAATGCGAAGGTGTGTAAGCTAAAGAAATCACTTTATGGTCTGAAACAATCTCCGAGAGCCTGGTTTGGACATTATGCATCGGTTTTTTAGAAATTCGGGCTCTGTCATGCACAGAAAGATCACTCTCTTCTATTAATTTTAGAATGGGAAACGAATTCTACTTGTTGTCTATGTGGATGACATTGTAATTACAGGAGATGATGCTTCTGATATTGATAGCCTGAAGAAGCATTTACAGACACATTTCCAAACCAAAGATCTTTGTTCCTTAAAATACTTCCTAGATATTAAAGTCGCAAAGTCAACGAAGGGTATTGTTCTATCACAAAGAGTCTTGAATATGCTTTCAGAAACTAGAATGTTAGGATGCAGAAGCAGTGATTCTCTAATGGATGTGAACTCAAAACTACTACCAAATCAAGGGGAGCTGTTTAAAGATATTTGACAGTATAGAAGATTGGTGGGGAAACTGAATTATCTGACGGTGACCAGACCTGACATCACATTCGCAGTCAGTGTTGTGAGTCAATTCTTATCCGCACCAAGATCTACTCACTTGGATGCAGTATGAGATACTTGAAGAGGCTCGAAGACGAGGAATTTTCTACTCAGATCAAAGACACCAGAGTTGCAGGCTTCTCTGATATAGATTGGACCGGATGTCCTTTTGATAGGAGATCAACTACTAGATATTGTCTTTCTTGGAGGAAATCTAGTGTCATGAAAAAGTAAGAAGCAAAGTGTTGTATCTCGATCCAATGCAGAATCAGAATACAAAGCTATGGCAAATGTAACACTAAAGATGGTTTGGATCAGAGACCTATTGACAGAAATTAGTCTCCCTCCAGAATGTCTCATGGATCTATATGGCGATAATAAAGCAGCAATTCACATTGTTGAGAATCCCGTGTTTCATGAAAGAACCAAGCACATTGAAGTCGACTATCATGTAGTCCGCAAGAAGCTCGAGGATAAAATCATCACGGCAAAATATGTATCGACAGTAGATCAGTTGGCAGACATTCTTACAAACCACTTGGTCGAACACATGTTAACTTTATTTGTGACAAGCTGGGCATGCATAATATATATGCTCCAGCTTGAGAGGGAGTGTTAGAAGAAGAGAGTATTAGTTTAGTCCTACATTGCTTGTAAGACTAACTTGTAACTAATCTATCTCTATAAATAAAGTATAGAGTGAGGGGATAACTCTCCAATAATCTCTTTTCTCTCCAAACTTTAACAACTACCAAACAGATTTATAAATAAATCTCTAATACCATATGTTTATCAGATCACTAGTACACAAGTACGTAGAAGAAAGAGAACAAAGTCTTTAGTAATGTCTTTATACTTGAATTTTATGTGAGGTTTTGAATTATGTTAGATTTGGATTTCACTTTTGGTAGATAGCAAATGTTGCACACTCCTCATTTATACTGTTACAGGATTGCATTAAAAGTTAATATATAAAGAGTTTAGGTAGCTAGTCTGTTATCTGTATGTCATCTGAATTGCTACTTGAACTCCAAACAGTCAAGCCATGTCTTGTAATAATCATATGATGTGTCCTCATGATAACATGGGTTATAATCACTATAATAGATCTGTAGCATTACTAGACTTTCTAAGTATACAGACAATTTCCTTTTCCCTAGAATGAACCTGCCGTCATCAAATGAGATTTTGAGCCAAATATGATGGAAATTGGAACTATTGGCTTTAGCCTTTGCCATAATTAACTACCTTAGTAAGGTAAACAGCATCCTGAAGTTGTTGGAGTGTGTCTTTCACATGATCACCTTGCATGAGTATGTTCTCAGTGATATCATGCGATATCTGTAGAAGTCACAGAGTTTGTAATCTTCCAACAAATGAAAATTCACAGACTCGCTGACAGCTGGCTGACGTACCTCATTTCTCTTCAAATGAACAGATAACATTTTGCTAAGCGCTCTAATATTAGAAAGGGAGCCACGAATCTGCAAGAATAAGTATATTTAAGGAACATATGAAGTGAATTACAGCCTGATATAGAACAAAACAATAACTTACTTGTTCAACAAGATGACTAATTCGAACATTATTCTGCCATGAAGATTGTTGAAGCAACATTGCTTTCTGTGGAAGGAAAGTAAGTCATAAGTTTAGAATCGGCACGGAGATCTTCTATAGATCGAATATGAATTCAAATGAAAATATGATCGAATAAGGATTATGAAAATACATATTGTACAAACCATCTACAAAATATCACAAGACAAGTGAAAATAAAAGCTAATTTTCTAGGATATATGCAGCTGCTTCTTGGATCTCATCGTTTGGCTTAGTAAAAAGCACGACCATTATATCTTGTTACTGCTTCAGTTAACCTAAAATTTCTGCTAGAATCATCACATATTATACCAATACTATTTTGTATCTGGTACAGCTGATTTCACCGAGTTTAGAGGCTATCTTTTGAAGCAACCTTCACTGAATTGGCATATTCAAGTAGTGTAAACCTTAAGGAGAAGTTATAAGAAAGAAATTGCCAGCTCGAACATTAGTTCTTCTTTAAGTGCAATATCAGTGACAAAGCATTTGTAAAGCTGACCCCAACTGGATAAGACTTAATGTTAGGGCCGGAGCTGATCAGAACACTGATTGAGTACAAAAACAAGGTTATACTCCTACCTCAATCAGCTCCAGCCAAGCAACATATATAAAGTACCATATGTATAACATGTACAAACAACATCCTAAAGTTATACATGTCAGTAACAAAACATATTTGCATATCTCATACTGAGTTCCAAAAGAGCCAAATGTGATGACAAGACACATCAAATTATATAACAGTGCCAACAGTCCAATTGAATGACTATAAACTATGAGAAATTATCCCACTCTATTTTGGGACAGATCCTAATGGGAGTCTTTCAAAAGATTTTAATATTTCCCTATAAGGTTAGAGATGGGGTAAATTCCTTAGAAGTTATTTCTATTTTTGTTCAGATAGGACTCTCATACCATTTTATCTTTGCTAGATTTATAATTTGCTTTGAATTCATCTTAATTAGCTTTGTGATTGAGTAGAAATTGTGTTCTTTAGCTATATGTGTGTCCATATGTATGTATGTATACGCACACACACATATATACATTGTAACCAGAAAACTCAGACTTTCTTTAGGCTTAACTGCACTCAAGTACCCTATAGTTTCCCCTACTTTGCACTTATATCTCTCGCTTGTTTTTGGTTGCACTTATATACCTTAAAATTTTTGAATTTGCATTTTAACACCCCTAGTTATGCAAACATCAGAATTTCCCCCGAATATTCTCATGTGATACTTACACGCTAATTTTAGAACTCTTTAACCCTTAATTTTTGTTAAAGTTAAGGTTAAACTACTACAACCCTCTTTTAAACATTCCATAATTTTATTTTAAAATAGAATTTTAATAAGTTTATTATTAAATTTAACAAATATTAATCATTAAAATGTTCTAAGATTAGAATGGGAGTGCCCAATGAAAAATTTCGAGGGAAATTTTTCATGTTTGCTTAAGTGAGGGTATTAAAGTGCAAATTTTAAAAACTTTTGTATTTTAAGTGCAATGAAGCCTTTTCTTTATGACAAGATTTGATAGTTCATTGCTATTGGTTAATCTTGTTTGATAAATTTTCTTCTTCCTAATTTTCTCTCATCTACACCATCATTTTCATAATTTCCTTTTTTCTATACAATACTTCGACATCATAGCGTAACACTTGATCCAACCCAATAAAGATACATCATCAATACCAAATGAGCATCAACTTTAAGATTTTAGTTATCAAAAGTCCATATCATCAATATCCAAATCTATACTACCATATAAAAAACCAAGTATGGGTAGTCAAAAATTTCTATGAGGTTTGGGCATGTCCTCATTTCCATTGTAATTCAAAGGGTAAAAAGGTATTTTTGTAAATAAGATTGTTCTCTTTCTTTCTCCTTACCATACTTTTCTCTTTCTTTAAGAACATTCTAGACTATTCAATGACTTGAAAATAATATTAGAAGCCACATATCTATTGTACTTCATTTTATAAACGAGACTGTTAGAAGAGAGTATGAGTATTAGTTTAGCATTAGTTTAGGCTCACATTGCCTGTGAGACTAATTTGAAACTAATCCATCTCTATAAATAATAAAGTATAGAGTGAGGGGAAACTCTCCCAAGAAACTCTTTTCTCTCCAAATCTTATCATGGTATCAGAGCCTATCCCTAACCCTTAACCCTAATACTAATCCAAATTCCTAAGTCTAACCCTAACCCTAGGCACCCGCCTCTCTCCAAAACCCTAGCCGCCAAAAACCCTAGCCGCTTTCTCCAAAACCCTAGCCGCCAAAACCCTGCAGCCGTCTTATAGTCCACATTTTCCTCGTCCTCGCCATCATCATCGCCCTCATCTTCCTCGACAACTCCTCATCCTCGTCCATCCAACCCACGTCCTCGTCCTCGAGCTTCTCTCACTCGACGCGACAACTCCCACCCGACGTTGCTCGCCATTGATGACCGCCGCCACCATGAGGCCTTCGTTCGCCGCTGCCATGCCCCGCGCTTGTCGTTCTCTTTTTGTTTTCGGATCTGAATCAGATCTGAGAGTTGTCCTTAAAAAAACACCTTCGGGTTCCATCTTAACATTCAGGGGTTCTTGATATTTAACCTTCACGTTTCATGTTAACATTCGGGTTCTTGCACTTTAACCTTCGGGTTCAAAATTGAACCTTCGGGTTCTTAAACTTGTTCAGGCTACTGGCTAATTCAAGACTTATTTTCTTGAATTTGGACATACTAATTGTTTCCATTTTGGAGTACAATTTGTGGAGGGTATTGTCTTGAACTCTACTCATCTATTTCATGATGGTCGGATCTGAGGAACTCAAGAATTCTGAGTTAACGGTCCAGACGAAAGTTTTGGAGATATTTTTTGGTAAAATCACTGACCGGAAACTTGATGGAATTAACTATTTCCAATTGAAGCGTGTTACTAAAATCTACGCGGCAGGCCGAGGCAAAACTGGCCATTTGTTGACAGACCATCCTACTCTGACACCGGAATCTTAGACATTGGATGATAGTCTCCTCTTGCATCAACTTCCTAATACTATGGAGCCCAAAATTCAGGATTTAGTTCTTCATTATACGATAGTGAAGGAACTTTGGTGTTTTTTGCAAGATCACTATGGGGGTAGCAGCAATATTAATCAGGCATATGAAGTAATTCAAGAGCTGTTTCATAAGAAATAGGATGGTAAACCCATGAATGATCATTTTGGTGAGTTCAATCGTCTGGCTGAGGAACTTCGTCAGATTTTTCCTATTACTGGGATGTAAAACATATGCAAAACCAATGGAACAAATTTATGATACTCACCTACTTGGGTACCCTAGATTCCATTTACTTCTCTGCTCGACCACAAATCATGGGGAGTTTCGCCATTGGTTCTTTGGCTGAGAGTTATCACATTTTGAAGAACGTTGTCCTTGCACAACCACTTACATCCATCGCGGATCGCTCTGCGCTTGTCACTAATAGTTGGCAGTCTTATGGACGAGGGGATCATACTGGTGGTCCTGGAAGAGGTAGAGGCAACTTTGAAGGGAGAGAATGTTACCACTGGTCATTCTGGGGGTCGAGGTGATCGTGGAGGTCCATCTCAAGGCAGACATACTAATAGCGATAACTCAGTGAAGACTTGTAACTATTACCACCAGCCAGGATATCTCAAATATAATTATTTTGAATTAAAAAAGAAGATCAATGGTGTTTACATGACTGCTCGGCACAACCTCACTTCATTTGATAGTGAAATTCAACCACGGTACTCTTCCATGATGCGGAGCTGCAGCGTCAATTCCAGCAATTTTAATTATTTCAGCAGTACCAAATTTCACAAATATTGTCTTCCTCTTTATCCGCTACTCTCAAAAGTGCATGTATCCCTTTATCTTTACTTATATCATCTTCGTCTCATACTTGGATTATAGATACAAATGTCACTGATCATATGACTGAGAACCAAGATATTCTGTCCTATTTCTCTTCTACATCTAATTGAGTTA
This sequence comes from Asparagus kiusianus, assembly GCA_022839385.1. Classification (NCBI taxonomy): domain Eukaryota; kingdom Viridiplantae; phylum Streptophyta; class Magnoliopsida; order Asparagales; family Asparagaceae; genus Asparagus; species Asparagus kiusianus. The sequence goes on from BQKN01000227.1 coordinate 280,730, forward strand.
TATTAGCTGATGATTCATGTACACATGTTCAGGGTATCGGCAACACTAATTCTACCTCGAGTTTTCCCCTTTTCTTCGTATTCTATCTTCCTAGTTTTTCCAATAACCTTTTTATTTGTTAGTAAGGTTACTAAATTACTAAACTGTACTGTAACATTCTTCCCCACACATTATGTCTTTCAGGACCTGATCACGAGGAAAACGATTAGGACGAGACATGAACAGAACGGCCATTATAAACTGGATTTGGATGCCAAATATTTAGCTTGTATCGGAAACTCATCAGCTCTACAATATCACTATCAGCTAGGACATCCCTCTCTCTCTGTTCTTAAGCTTCTAAATCTTCAGTTCAAATCTCTTTCCTCATTAGAGTGTGAGTCGTGTCAACTTGGCAAACACCATCGTGTCTTATCCTAATCGAGTCAATAAGAGGGCTGTAAAGTCATTTGATCTTGTTCATTCTGATGTCTCAAGGCCATGCTCAATAACTTCTAAATTGAGATTCCGATACTTTGTCAGTTTTGTGGATGATCACTCTCGTGTTACTTGGATTTAAACTCTTATTCTGAAATAGTCAATTAATTCAAGACTTCGATAAAAAAATTCCGATCTGATAATGTAAAGGAATATATGGATGGCAACTTCACTAGTTTCCTTGAACAACATGAAATCCTTCATTAATCTTTTTGTGTTTACACTCAGCAAAATAAAATTGCTAAACGAAAGAATAGACATCTCCTTGATATTGCTCGGACCTTGCTATTCCATCGCCGTGTTCTCAAAAAAATTTAGAGGCAAGCTATCATAACAGTACTTGATTAATCGAATGCCCTCTTCTGTTCTGCAAGATAAAATTCCTTTCGAAGTTCTATATCTCAACGATGATCTTTTTTCGCTTCCTCCAAAGATTTTTGGCTCTCTGTGCTTTGTTCATAATCACAATCCCAATAAACAAAAGTTTGACTCTTGATCTATTAAAGACATTTTTTTGCTACTCTCGAAAACATAAAGGTTACAAGTGTTTCTGTCTGTCACTTAATCGTTTTGTGTTATCTGCTGATGTAACATTCTTTGAAGATAAATCCGATCATTCTAGTTCTCCATCTCTATTATCATCAGATGAGTATGACTATTTAATTCTGCAAGAGCCATTGTTTAACAATGGTGGTTCATCCGCTGACAATACTATTTACGCTACTGGCAAAGACTCAGCTAAGTTTAACGACCTAATTCAAGTTTATCATCGCCGTTCTGCTCCTACCCCTGTGCCACGTCGGTCTCGACACCACGTCCTCCGCCCGAAGAACCTGAATCAGTAAATATAAATTTACCCCCTTCTATGGAAGACCTTCCTATTGCACTTCGAAAAGGGACATGAACTTATACTCAACATCCTATTTCTAACTTTATCTCTTATGATCGCCTATCCTCTACCTTTCGATCTTTTGTTGCTTCTCTCAACTCATATTTGATTCCCAAGAATGTGTCAGAAGTCTTGTCTATTCCAGGTTGGAACCAAGCGATGCAGGACGAAATGAGAACCTTACAGCAGAATAAGACTTGGGATTTGGTCCCACTTCCACTAGGAAAGCGACCCGTAGGCTGCAAGCATTGTTTTAAATATCCCCGACATGGTCCGATATATCCCCCGATATATCCTTTTATAGGGCTTGCCGCAACCGATATGCTCTTTAAATATCCTTTACTACTTTTTGATTATTTTGAGTGATAAACCCCCGATATGACCGATATATTAGCCGATATGTGGACCAATATATCTTTTTATATAGCTTGTTGCAAAATAATATACCGTGTTTGGAATTTTTGGACGAGATATCAAGATTTTCCTATTAAATCAAATAACATTTTGCCCTAAAAAAGCAGATCGAATGTTGCAACGTTGCCTTGCACTTTTGTTTGTTTTAGAAAGTTAATTAGTGATCCTAAACATATATTATTCATATTTTGTATGCTTAAATTTCATTACATATGTAGAGATTACATTTTAATGCATTATACTATGTATGCAAACATTCATTATGACATTCCGATATTTACCACATATCCCTGATATTTCCCCGATATCCACAATCCGATATGAATTTTGGTCATCCGATATTTTCCCGATATCCGATATTTAAAATCTTAGCTGCAAGTGGGTGTACACTGTCAAGTTGAATCCCGATGGAACTTTAGCACGCCTGAAAGCCCGACTAGTTGCTAAAGGCTATTCACAGGTGTATGGCTTGGATTACGTAGATACTTTCTCTCCGATTGTAAAAAATAATATTTGTTCGGATTTTTGTTTCGTTAGCAACGACAAACCACTGGTCATTTCATCAGTTGAACATCAAGAATGCATTCCTTAATGGTATTCTAGATGAGAAGATTTACATAGAGCAACCACCAGGTTTTGTTGCTCAAGAGGAGAATGCGAAGGTGTGTAGGCTGAAGAAATCACTCTATGGTCTGAAGCAGTCTCTGAGAGCCTGATTTGAACGTTTTGCATCGGTTATTTAGAAATTTGGGTTTTGTCGTGTACAAAAAGATCACTCTGTCTTCTGACGATTTCAGAATGGGAAACGAATTCTGTTAGTTATCTATTTGGATGACATTGTAAGTACAGGGGATGATGCTTCCGGTATTGATAGCCTGAAAAAATATTTATAGATACATTTCCAAACTAAAGATCTTGGTTCCCTAAAATACTTCCTAGGCATTAAAGTTGCAAAATCAATGAGAGGTATTCTTCTATCACAAAGAAAGTATGTCCTGGACATGCTCTCAAAAACCGGGATGTTAGAATGCAGAAGTAGTGATTCTCCAATGGATGTGAACTCAAAACTACTAACAGACCAGGGGAAGCTTCTTGAGGATGTTGGGCAGTATAGGAATTGGTGGGAAAACTAAATTATCTAACGGTAACCAGACCTGACATCACATTCGTAGTCAGTGTTGTGAGTCAGTTCTTATCCGCACCAAGAACTACTCACTTGAATGCAGTAATGAGAATTTTGAGGTACTTGAAAAATGCTCCAGGACGAAGAATTCTTTACTCAGATCAAAGAAACACCAGAGTTGCAGGCTCCTTTCATGCATATTGAGTCGAATGTTCTTTTGATAGGAGATCCACTACTAGATATTGTCTTTATCAGATGAAATCTGGTGTCATGGAAAAGTAAGAAGCAAAGTATTGTCTCGATCCAGTACAGAATCAGAATACCGAGCTATGGCAAATGTGACACTAGAGATGATTTAGATCAGAGACCTATTTACAGAGATTGGTCTCCCTCCAGAATGTCCCATAAGTCTATATAACGACAATAAAGCAGCAATTCACATTGCTGAGAATCTCGTGTTTCATGAGAGAACCAAGCACATTGAAGTCGACTGTCATGTAATCCGCAAGAAGCTCGAGGGCAAAATCATCACAGCAAAACATGTATCGACAGTACATTAGTTGGCAGACATTCTTACAAAATCACTTAGTCGAACACGGGTTGACTTTATTTGTGACAAGTTGGGCATGCATGATATATATGCTCCAGCTTGAGGGGAGTGTTAGAACAGAGTATGAGTATTAGTTTAGCATTAGTTTAGTTCCACATTACCTGTGAGACTAATTTGTAACTAATCCATCTCTATAAATAATAAAGTATAGAGTGAGGGAAAACTCTCCCAAGAAACTCTTTTCTCTCAAAATCTTATCAGAGACAAAGTAAAAGAGATGATTTTTTTTGAATAGTTAGATATACCTAAAACGAAAGTGTCAAGTTTCCTTGATATATCAACACTATTATTATTATATATAAGAAAAATTAGAAGACAAAATTACCAAGGTCAAATAATAATGATAAAAAGACAATTTCTCATAGAAAATCATCTAATCCTCACCCTTTCTACGTCCACTATAAGTTCACACATTCAATATAAATAGGATAAATTTACTTTTTATATTAAAGAATGCAAAATATTTTTTCTACTAGCACATGCATTTGCACGTGTCAAATTTCTAGTCCATATAGAAGACTAAATCATCTTTTTCAACTTCATTACCACATCTTCTGCTCTTCCTACTGGTTTTTGTACAAAAAGAAGAAAAAGAAAAATTAGGTATGATACACTAACCATCTGACATGAATTTCTTCTTCCATGATAGGCACTGAGCTTACTTCGAAAATTTCTTGTGAAGATTTTGCAGAGTTGATTGGTCAACAATGTTTAGAGCTCCAAGCATGTCTTTAAAAGGTACAAAGAAGCCAAAGATGACCTCAACAGTTCAAAGAAAGGAGTTATTGAATATTTACAGAGTTTCATCCGCTACTTGAAGAGATACTGCAAGGTGACATGGAGCCTGATACTTCAACAATCAAAATAGAGAATGTGCAGAGATCGATGAGATTACACAATCTGAATTGGTAGAAAGTTTGGCTCCAATGAAATATGAGACCGGTGAGATTGACTTTGTGAACCCCTCAATTTCACTATTTATTCATCTGTCTTCTTGCAACCATTGGTCAGATTCTTCATGTTCAGTTTTGCACACAACATATGTATACCTCAGGGGATGGGCTAGGTATAGAAGCTTATCATAGCCTTGCAGTATTATCTGCTATCAGGAGTTCTCCTTTTAATAGGCTTTTTCTCGATCTGCAGTTTTTTGATCAAACAATCACTAGACTTCATATTTTACCTGATAAATTTGGCTCCATACGCCTGTGAGAAGCCTAGCGTCTAATATTGCAGGCATTATGTCTCCCTTAAAGGGGGGGGGGAGAGTTTTGCAGATCCAATTGATAAGGAAGGAACACTGAAGCATGGAAAACCTCCTTGTAACTATTTAAAAGTCTGTTTAAATTAGATAGGATTTATACGTTATATAAAGTTTTATAAGGATTAGAACTTTAATTTGGTTATTTCTAAACTATAATTATATTTTACTAGAATTCAAGTTTAAGAGGAATTGAAGTCTGACTAAGATGTAATCTGTCTTTATTTTTCTTATTAAATGGTGAATGAAACCATGAACTAAAGAGTGTCAGTTGAATTCTATGTTAGACTATAAACACGACAGCTCTTGCACTTAACTTTCAGTTTTTCCTTAATCCGAGAGTGCTACTATTGTCTGAATTGAGGGCTGAGTTCCATTTGTCTACCCTAGTTGTTCTTTTGTCTTCCTTAAATCTTCTACCGTGTCCTGAAATTCCACTTTTCAATCAAGTATCATGCACTTCGACCGCTATCCTGAATGATTGGTATGTAGCTTTTCAGATGTGGCTCTAGCACTTTATTGTCTGTCAGAGTGAATTGTTAGACACAGATGGTCTGTGGATTGAGGGGTGTAAGCTTTGATGCCTTGCCTGGGTTATATAAGTCTTACCAACAATAGCACAATAAAGTTATTCATGTGAACTCTATTGTTCAGATGATGAAGAAACAAATATGGGCTAATGATGAATTAGCATTTTGTCCTATCTCAAGATAACACCAATTCCAAGGTGGTCAAATAGGCTGAGCCTTAGATGTCATCAAATAGACAAATAGGAAGAAGGAAGAAGGCAGAATATGCTGCTAGCTCATACAAGAACAACTCAAGTCAGCAAACCATACCTGATTACTAGCTAACTAAAAACCGTAGGAAGGTATTAAAATCCTACGAATTAAAATTCAGTTTTAGGGAACTTAAAGCAACTTAAAGATACAACTGGCTATAGAAAACGATTAAACAAGTATAAGAAATGTTGGCAGAAAGAAACATTTTGATTAACAGTTAGGTTTTCATCTAGTGCTAGATCCGATTCTCTTTCACTTCAGTCTAGAGAGCATCCCTCTCAAGGCATACATCTCAGGACGTTAACTTTTATCCATGATTTTTTCCCTCCGCATTGGTAAGCCTACAAAAGTTGTAGGTTTTATTAAAGCCTTATATATGAAAACTGATCTCATTCTCGTGGTAAGTGACTAATATTAGAGCAGCTCTCATGCATTTTGTATTCAAATTTCCAACCTGCCACCCTATGTTGGCTTTACCCACGTGACAATACAATTGTACAAGATGTCTACAACAAAGGAAGGAGAGTTGTATGTACTATGTAGTTTTTTTGTCGAGATTCATGTAGTTTATTGGGCAAAGCAATTAGATAATAAGCCATGCTACTTGTCACTGTTTGTGCCTTTTAGAATTCTTCTCCCCAAGTTATATCCTATCTTCACTTTATTGGGGCATCCACCAGTTTGAATTTCCACTCCCCAACCTGCACAAAGTTTGACAATGTGCAGCACATATCTTCTCCCCATGACTTTAGTGCTGATAAAACAGTGGCATTTATCCATTCGTTCTTACATTTGCCTCTGATCATTAGAAACTCTTGGTTGTGTGTTTGGTGTATTATACAAGGCACTCAGTATTACGTAACTCAAACAAATCTTGAGCATTCCTTGAAAAAAACAAAACAAAACTTGAGCTAGTCTTTTCATTTCACAGTTGATCTTAAAATAATTTAATATTATATTCAAGCAATATTTAAATATTTCTGAAGCTTATATTCCTCCTGAAATGCATATAACATGCCTCGCTTAAGTTGAATGGGTTCATCATCCATGTTATTAGCTAGAAAACATTACTGAAAATTTTGGGATTGGCTTTCCCACACAAGCAGAATAGATCTAAAATGAAAAGTTTAACCCCAATCTCAAAGCATAACACATAGTTGATTATTGACCTACCACCTAGCCAGATTTTTGACTAGAACAACTAGGAGTTGCAACTGAAACATGACACAAATAAACTTTACTGCTAGTAAAAAAAATGGTGGAAAAAGGGGGGAAAAGTATAGAGAGGAAAAAGAGGATAGCTAAAGAAGATGAATAAAAGGTAAGTAAAAAATAAGAATAGATAAAAATTAGTCTGCTGAGCAGTCTCCTTTGCTTCTTTGAGAATGTACGAGGCAAAACATATAGCTTGGATGTACCTAATTTAAGGAAACAATTGGGTTGACTGGTTTGTAGCTCGTTGTTGGTACAAAGACCACATTTTATCCATGTTAACTATTGCACCAGCAAATATTTGTTGGTCCTCATTCACTAATTAATGCTATCATTTTTATCTAACAACTTCACCATAATATCATAATCTGTCTGTTTGGCTGAATTGGTTTTTGACCACATCGATCTATTGAAAGCACGGTGATTACCACCAACATTTACCATTGCCTTTAAATTTAAGGTTCAGTCTCCTGATTTCCGGATGTTTATGTTAATTACCTTAACGGAAGGCTAAAACATTAACACGAAAATCTCAATGCCTTCTTAAGAAGATTATTCCGGGTCATTTGCTTCTTAATAGATTATTTTCTTAAGAAAGATTATTCTAGGGCATTGGCCTCTTTTGGGTGATATTGGGTTTTTATCTTCTGTTTAATTATTTGACTTTTTATCTCATGGCATTTATTATTCATTTTTTTTACTTAATATAATTTAACGGTTATTAGTATTTTCCTTCTTTCCGTTCTCATCATTGGTTTAAATATCCCAGATGTAGCCCGATATATTGGTCGATATATCCTTTTATTAGGCTTACCGCAAAACGATTTGGCTTTAATATTCTTTATTGCTTTTTGGTAATTGTTGGGCGATATATCCCAACATAGCATATATATAAGTTGATACATTGGATGATATATCGTTTTATACAGCTTGACGCAAAACAATATGGCTCTACAAATTTTCTTTGTTTTTAGCAAAATTTCCATCATGAAGTTCTTTAGCAAAATCCTAATATGCCTAAGTAAGTTTCTACAATTGACTATTGATTCTAAACATATATTATTTACATTACTTTTGCTTAGGTTTCATTAAGCACGTTTAGATTGTATTTTAGGACATTATACTATATATGCACATCATTTGATATGGCACTCCGATATTTACTACATATACCTGATATTTTCCAGAAATCCGATATGGATTTTGACCGTCCGATATTTCCTTGATATCCGACATTTAAAACCTTGATTTCTGTGCATGCATTTCTGTACATTCTTGGCTTATCGTAACTTCTTCCAAGTATAGATGTTCTATCTTTTTCCCTTGTGTTGATTGTCACACACATATATGATGTATATGCACTGTTTTCATGCATGGTAAGTGATGTTTAATTACGATCTGATATTTAATTTCTTATTTTCTTAATCTTGGTTGATTGATTTTCTTTTTACTTCTTTAATCCACCTTCTTGTCCATAATTTTCGTTCTTGTTACACACTGTCTTTATTAATTATCCTTCTCAGAAAGGAGTAAAATCTTACATTATCTGCTCATAGACTATCATTAAGCTACAAATTAAAAACTCTGTTGAGTATATTCAATATTTAACAAGTTAACGATGAAGGATCTGTAAAACATGGTTCAAGTATTTAGGTGAACAAAATGTCATATAGTAAAGTTGGAAAAGATTGTAAGAAGCAGCTACCTGATCCATGACATAAGCCGTAGCCAAAGAGCGAGATATCATAATAGCTATGGACTTCTGTTCAAGTGAAAAATGAGCATAATTTTTATTTGGTTCCTCATTGACAGCCTGAATTTCGGGCATTCTTTTGTCTACATATGGAGGCAACCTGGGGGATTCATCTTTCTTTGAATAGAACGGTTGATGTTGTTCGACATTTGGAGCATTTTCGCATACTTCAGTCTCCAACCTTGGAAGCTCAGCAATTAGAAATCCCACAACAAAAGGATGTTTAACCATTGGAAGAACCACAGCTCCATATTCTGATACAAATTCCACCTATAGCTCATGTCAATATTAGGGGAAAAACAATATAAATCAATATGAATCATAGATAACAATAGCTGCACGCATACTTGCTGCTTGGAAAGAGAAGTTTCAGCTGCATGCAAACCGGCTGCTAAAGAAAAATTACCAACTAATATTACAGAGTCTGCATTTTCAGACATATCAATTCCTGGATAGAAAGTGACTCTGCGTAACTCTAACTGGTCCATCACATAACTTCCAGCAGGTCTCACAAACACCTGTAATAACATGTATGACCTAATTAAATATAGAGAGGGATCAATCTGTGAAATAACATTTACAACTAAGAATGTAGTCTGGTTTTACATTCAATTTGAATATATGATGCATCATGCATGATTACAATCAGCATGAACAATAATTTAATTTCAAATATAAACAGAAAACTCAGTTGTATATCATTTTGATTGAAAACAAAAATTTCGCTAAAAATCCCTAATTTAGCAGCATGGATGGTTGAGCAAACCTGGACTTCAACCTACACATTTTCATATTCTTCTAAGGAGCTTGATTTTGTGACACGTGCTTCCCTTGCTAGGTAGAGGGATAAACAATAGATATTGCATATCTACAAATCAACTTGAATATAAATTAGAAACCATCATCCAATGTCTCTTTAAGTCTATAGTTCTTCATGCGATTTCCCAAGAACTTCTCGCTAAAATAAACTACTTAGCCCAAAATTCTGGATGCATTTAGTTATCTTACCACTGTCTCAATCACTTCACAAGCCCAATTTTGCTACCAGCATTGGAAGGCATAGGTGGTGCTTTGATGGGTACTGGTAGCCTAATAAATGAAAACATATTCATGAATATTGAATGTAAGCGGTCTCACACAAGGTGGTTTGCCATTTAGAATTATCTACTGGAATCATTCTGCAGTACTACTACCATCAAGCCCATTTGAGTATAAATGTTCTGAACATCATGAAAATATTAGATGTAACAGCCAGTGTTATCAATGCGCGAGGCACAATGTGGGACGCAAAGTCAGTTTACGCGCACATGCGCAATGTGCAATGCGATGCGTGTGCCCGAGCGAAGCGATGCGCACTACACACAGAATTTTTCAGGATATACAAACATGCATAAAGAAAGATGTGGTCATGAAACTTCACATAAAAAATATGTCAATGACTCCAAACAAATAATATAAATTACCAAAGTCATAAATGGAGTCTTAGTCATAATACTAACACACTCAAGCAGTTCACTGATATCGATGAAAATTAAGTAGTTTACTAAAACAAAGTAAATAAGTAGCAAGATAATAGACTAATGACTCTAATCATCCTCCTCAGCATCATCATCATCATCCCCTTCAAGGGGAATATTCTCAGTTTCCTCTTCTTCATTAAACTCTTCTTCATCTTCCGACTCTGAAACCGGTTCCCTCCTCGATGGTGAACCACCACCACTCGAAGATCCCCGCCCCTACTTGTCGACCTTAAATATCTAGCATCATCCTCTTCGCCTCCCATTGCATCTCCTACAACACCAAATGTAAGGTCATCCTCACCCTCGACCAAGTCATTTTCTGCATTGTCACATTCACCAAATTTCCCAAGCAACCACTCGTTGCTTTCATCTATATCAAGCAACTTGATCGGATCAATGACATCTGTACAATCAAATCTCTCCTTCAAAACTTGGTTGTACTTGCAGTATACAAGATCTTGCAACCTTTTATGATCTAATCTATTCCTCTTCTTGCTGTGTATCTGTAATTCATACAAAGTAGTCAATTCAATATACTATATCTTTAAAAGGAATGAATCAATTTTGTTGTATTAAAAGAAACGTAATATATTTGCTCAAAAGTACTCCAATTTCTTTCACAACCTGAAGAGCTACAAGACTAATGACTCTTACATCAAGCTTTTGCAACTCTGGAGCTGATGCACCATAAGACTCCCAGCAATCAGCTATCAATATAGATTATTAGATAGTGTTAGCAGCGTATTTTTATTTCCTATAGAACACGTAGTAAATTGAGAAATAGATTATTGATATTTATCTGAAGACTTTTTTTACGATTTCTTTTGGCTATATCCATACCAAAAAAGACCCCCGGTATTTTTGTATATATACAGCTGTTTGTCAACCTTGTCTAGCTCATTGATGGGCACCATCTTCTCAATGACTTGATAAAAGTCTTTCATAACCTCATCATCCCCTTGTATATTAGGGTGATCATAGAAAAATGCATGATTAAGATAATATCCTGCAGCGTGCAAAGGCTGATGAAGCTAATCTTGCCACCTCTTATCAATGATCTCAAAAACAAGTGCACATTTTATTGCATCATCATTAAAGGCTCTTGCAATAGGCTCTTTCGATCTATCCATCGCCTCATAAATATAACTATAGCAGGCCTCTTGTCACTGTCAATAAGCTTCAAGACACAAACTAGAGGAGCCGTGAGCTTAATAATACGAATAATATTGTTCCAGAAACAAAGCATGTGAACTATCCTCAGCTGATTTGCCCTTTGGATCTCTTGCCCACTTACTTTATTTCAATTTCTCCAAGTTGAACATCTTTCTAAGATTGCTTTTTTGCTTGTGGATGCTGGACAAAGTCATAAAGGAAATGGCAAACAGTGTCACTACCGGACGGAGGAGCTCCCTATATTGTTAGTCTGACCTCTTATCAATTTCAAAACTCACCCATGTAAGTAGATGAATCCCGTCAACTCCATAGCCCGACTCAAGGTCGACTTCACAGTTGGTAAATTACCAATATCCTTCAATATAAGATTGATACAATAAGCAGCACATGGGATCCAATATAAATGAGGGTATTTAGCCTCCAACAATTTTTCTATATCAAAATTAAAATCATGATCAAAATTAAATAACAAGCATAAATTAATCATAATGAAAATGTAACTTAATATCTAAATTTTTACCTACTAACTTGAGACTATAATGATTATCTATAACAACATGCACAACATTCTGAGGTTATATCAGCGTTCATCAAATATCTCATACATCCTTTCACCCGTCTTAATCTCCTCAGAAGCATCAGTAGAATAAAGAAATATCGTACCATGAGGAGAGTTTACAAGAAAATTGAACAATGATCTGTCCTTCCGGTCACTCCAACTATCGGACATGAAAGAACAACCTTTGGTGGCCCACACCTCTTTAAGGTTTCATCAAATCTTCATTGTATTTTATTCTCTTTCTTGAGCAAAGAGTCCCTTAAGTGGTGGAATGTCAAAGGCTGGCGGTTAGGGTTAGGGATCTAGATTAGGGTTTTGACTGGGTTAGGGATAGGATTTGGGAGGCTAAGGTTTTGAGGGGCAACGGCAAAAAACTAAGGCAAAGACGGCAACGGACTAAGGCAGAGGAGGGGGGCGGACTAAGACAGAGGTGGCGGCAACGGACTAAGGCAAAGGCAGTTGCGACGGATTGATCTAGGCGTCGTCAGGGATTGAGGCAAAGGCAGATCCGGTGGAAAGTTTAGAACGACAACGATAATGGGCTAGAGTTTAGGGTTTGGATTAGGGAGGCTAGGGTTTTGAGTGGAGGGTTGTGATTTGTGAATGGGGGATAAGCTTCTGAGGGGAAGGCTTTGATTTAGTGGATGGAGGATCCTTTGTGTGGCACTAATACCATGTGGAAAGGGAAATCAGAGAGGATACATAGTTCTCTCTCTTGGATGATATTTATAAGATCATCAATACAATGAGACTTGTACCTAACCAATGTGGGACTAAACACTCACCAAGAAAAAACTCTCAATAATAGCAAACAAGAATAAATCACATTTTTACTTACTAAGTAACATACGTGTCTTCCTTTAGTAGCAAAACCCATTTGTTTCATTCATATTATCAAGGGCAAAAAACAAGAATGTTCTTCAATACACTCATATATATCGGATTTTCTTTTATACATGGATGCTTTTGCATCCATGGAAGTTTATATGACCTACGTCGCTTTGCACCAAACATAGAAGTCAATAAGGAGTGATATTAATACCTACTATGATTCAGATAAATTGTTGTTCTCAAAACATAACCTGAAAAGGCATCAATCTTACATGATTCAACTTTACCATGGGGAAACTGAGCTTCTGTTACTCGTTCACAAAACGTCATTTACTGATTTTCATGGTCCATCAATTCACAAAGATTTCCATCACATCAAAGATAGCTCAATAATGAAAACAAAAGAGAATTCCATTATCTACGAGTAAACTACCATTATTAACCTACTTAACAGAATTTACGCCTCTTCAACAGTTTCAACATTTGAAGACATTTGGTTTGGGTTCGTAAAGGAGATTGACCCCTTTAAACATATAAGAATTACTGGCTTATTTTTTTTCTTCTTTTAATAATCATCCTTATTCTTTAGGAAAAACAATGAATCTCCATTTAGAATATGAATCTGTGAGTGGTAAAAAGTTCACGATTAAGCAATGATTTTACATGTGCTATTGGGTATTGTACCCGGTACAATGGGTATTTCATAATGAAGTTATTACTCGTACCAGACAAGTACCATACCCATACCATGACACTGACACTTCCTTAGACACGCTTAGGGGGTACGTGCGTATAGTTATTCAAATGTGCAGCCAATTACATATACATGTTTTAATTTAGAACACTCGACGAATACTTCTTGGACAGGTCTTCTCATTCTCTCCTTGAAAATTGATGGAATCTGGTCAGGTTGTTTCAACCCGTACCCAACTCAGAACTATGATTTTAAAGGGCTTTTGGATATCAAGATAATGAGTGATTTGCTAATTTATAACCAACATAATAAAAGACACATAAAAATATTTTGAGAATATTCACAAGGTGCTTTCATGGGCGGCGTGCATAGCAGGCACAAATTAGAACCAATAGACTGACCGCCTATATTTTCAGAACCTATATTTTCCGAGATAGCCTAAATTTTCTTTATGAAAATACACATGATAGTATTGGAGGATAGAGCAAAGTGCGTATTTCACCAATCAGTGACATGAGTAGCTCCCTGTTGAGAAGGGTTTGGTAAATTTTTAAACCCAAATCCTCTCGATGCAAATAAACTATTATGTTATCTTCATATGATTTAGATGCATAGACAATAAGGACAAGACGAGACTTGACCTTCTTAGTAAGATTGGGTGCACAAGATAAGCATGTTGGACCTTCTTAGAGGCCTCAAATTGCAAAGGAAGAGGTCATACCTTCACAAGCACATACTGATCCGAATATTGAGCGCAAGCGTGCACACAATTACTGTGCTTGGGTGGTGAACGTAGAGGCAGAAGATGATGACAATGGGGTTTCGTCTATACTAGGTTTGGTGTATTGATCTATATTGTTAAGACATTTTCCATGCATTCGACTTAGTTTGATTAATAACAAACAGCTATATGTATTTAATGGAATTTCGATTTGAAATGTGCACGTTACAACTTGATCAAACAATAACATATTACACGATTATCAAAATAATTATTATAATATGATGGGACTTGACTTTGTTAGCAAGATTAGGTGCACATGATAATGATGTTGGACCTTTTTAGGGGCCTTAGATTGTAAAGGAAGAGGTGGAACCCTCACAGGCTCAAACCCAGCCAAAGCGTGCACATGGTTATGGTGCTTGGGACAGAGGGGGTTTCGTGTATGCTAAATTTTCTACATTAAGTAGATTTGTTGTATTGATCTTAATGTTGGGACCTTGTATACAAAGTTTTAAATATCATATATCGGGGAAATATCGGATTGCCAAAATTTATACCGGATTACAAATATCAGGGAAATATAACAGATATGTGGTAAATATCATAAAATATGTTTGCATATATAGTATAATGCCTAAAATCTAATCTCAACATACTTAATGAAACCTAAGCATACAAAATGTAAATAATATATGTTTAGGATCACTAATCAACCTTGTAGAATAAACAACAATACAAATTAACGTTACAATATTTCGTCTAATGTTTTCTAGGCTAAAATGTCATTTGATATAATGGGACAATAATGATTTCTCGCCAGAAAATTGCCAAATGTGGTATATTATTTTGCAACAAGTAATATAAAAGGATATATCGGCCAACATATTAGTTAGTATATCGGCCATATCGGTGATATATTGCCCTAAATAGCCAAAAATTTGTAAAATATATTTAGAGACCATATCGGTTGCGGCAAGGCCTATAAAAGGATATATCGGGCGATATGTCAGGTCATGTCCTGGATATTTAAAACTCTGCTTATACATTCATTCGACTCACTTTAATCAATAAAAGAGATTTATATGTATTTAACGGAATTTCGAGTGAAATGAGCTGGTCAAAACATGCTTGAAGCTTAACTTTTTACTCAATTATCAACATAACTAGAATAATATGTTTTTGAAAAGCTTAGAGTGTGCTCCATGACTTGAAACAAACAGAACAACAAGTGCAGCCAGTCAAACATGAAGGTACATCGGCCAATCTAACTGGCCGGTGCATTGACATACGTCCTAGAGAAACTCCTACCAGTAAACCGTCGGGCAGGCTAACTAATGGGTCAGATTAATTAGTATGAATTTTGGGCCAGAAATAGGATCCGACCTGCATACCATGCACATGCTTCTAGGATTTCTATTGGACCTTTTGAGAGATCAGAAAAGAGGCCGAAAAATATAGAAAAAGAAAGAGAACAATGAAAGGATAAAAAGATATCTCATTCACCATGACGCTTGGATCATATCGCGTCCTCAAAGCAAGTTGAATTATCCGATCAAGAATTTCATGAAGCGCCACACTTGGACTTCATCAACAACATCGTTCTTCATAATCACTCCATCATCTGAACAACAAGTTTAGCAAAACGATTATAAGATCTTTCTAGGGTTTTGTGCTTAAACTGATATTGTTAAGGCTTGTTTTCTATGATTGTTGGTGAAACGATTGTTTTTCATGGCGTACTCTCGGTTTGAATTGAGGAATTGGGGATACTAGCTAGGACTAGGGTTTACACATGTATGGTAGTATTTGTTAGCAGAGACAAGTAGGTTACGATTTAGTCTAGCATTCAGTCTTATTCTGCTTACTAGAATGGATTGTGATCTAGCACCTCCGTCAAACTAGAGCACCAGATGATGAGGAAGAGTGGACATGGAAATTTATTCTAAATCAGTATAAAATTTTATGTCTTGATCTGTTATCTGTGATTGCGTTGTTTGGTTTATGTTTTATAATTCCACTGTTATATCTCTGTTAACAAGTATTGTTTTAAATCAAAAATTGAAGCAATCCTATTAACCCACGCACCCCGCACCCCCCCGCCTACCCACCCCCCCCCCCCCAAAAAAACCCAAAAACAAAGGCTTGCATCTACATCCCAACAATACTGTCATCCAACTGATAGTTGGATTTTATATGTATATTAATTAAAATCTCATGATTGTGTTTCAAGAAGGGTCGATATGGAAACTGGGAGAGATCCTCACCTCATAAATAAACCAAGAAATTTAAGAATGATCATCCTTTTCTCTAATTATTTAATAAACACCAACCATAACACAAGGGATCATTTGAAACTCATTTTCCCATCACAGTCACCAATGACCAAACTTGAACCACATTTCATGTAATTGAGTAAATCACTTGACACTTCATCTGCACAGCACAAAAGAGATAGATACTATGACAAAATCATCAAAAAAAAAAACAAGGAATAATAGCAACAACTGACCGACAGCATGGCATCGCGATGAACAGCGGCACGAAAGAGGTCAAGCTGCTCTATGCAAATCCTATGGAAGTCAGGACTAGGTAGGACGAGCCCTGACTTCCCAGGCTTCTCCACCCTCTGCGTGAACTGGACTGGGGACGCGGTTGACGCCCGGCGGATGGCAGCAGCCAATGCAGCGACGGAGGAAGGGGATAAAACCTCATCCACATTCTCACCCTCATCATCGTCGGTGGGGTCAAGGAGGGATACATGGTAGAGAGAGGAGTTGCTTCTTTTTCTTCTTGGGTTTCTAAGAGAGGTGGGGTTTCTGGGTCTTGGAAGAAAAGAAGGGAGGAGATTCTGGTTTGGTGCAGGGCTAGGGTTTGTGCTGTGGAAAAGAGAGAGAGAGAGCAACATTTCTGGGTAAATTAATAACTAAAGCTTTGATAATTGAAGGATAACAAGGATTTATCTTGGAGCGTGCATTTCTTACTTGAATGATTGGGTTTGCGGTAGCTGATGTGGGAGCAGGGCTACCGGGTTAGCCACCAGGGAACCACGAACTCAATCTAGCTTGGAATGAATTTGACCTGCCTATTTCTCTGAGGGGAGGGGGGTTATTGGTTGGGACATTTTGGGGATAATGGGATAATTTTGGGGATTCTATTTCAAAGTGTTATTCATTGGGACAATGGAACAAGGATAATATATTTTTGTGTTATTGGTTTTTTGGAACACTAGTGATACACTTACACAACTTAGGATAAAATTACCCCACTCATATACAAAAAATTTGTCCCAGTAGTAAAAATTTACCACATCCTCCATATTGGAACAATGTTGTTCCACTTTGAAGGCAATTGGGATAATTTTAAAATATTTTTGTATTACTTAACTAATACATGCTAATTTTATTATAAATATATGACATGATATATAAAATATAACATATATTAATATTTTGATAACATAATTTAATAACGTATAATAATAATATTATATAATGGTAATTATAGTATAATGTATTTATTATAATATTATATAATATTTTAATAACATATATTAATAATATTATATAATAATATATATTAATATTTTAATAACATATATATAATATTTTAATAACATATATTAATAATATTATATAATTTATTATTATATAATATTAATTAGTACAAGATACTATGTTATAATATATTAAATTAAATAATATATTATTAAAGTATTATATTAAATATATTATTCATATATTATATCAATTATTATATAATGTAGCATACTAATATAATGTTAATTAGTAATTATTGTATAACATATTATATTTTTGTATAAATAAAATAATATATTATATAAAATATTATATTAATAAAATATTATATTATATATATTGATATTATATTATATTAATTATTATATAGTATAGCATGCTAATATAATATAATATAATACAATATAATAATTAATAATAATAATTTGTAAGTATAGTACAATATATTATATTTTAATATAAAATAAAATAATATTCATATTATAATAATATACTAAATAATATACTAAACCAATTGGATAAGTTAATTTAGAAGTAATTAATAGATAAAAATATTTATTAATAAGGTGTCACATCATTAATTATCCCACATGAATTGTCAAATCAAAGCCTCAAATTATCTCATTATCCCACTTTATCCTACTTTACCCCACTCAAAATATCCCAAAGGGGTAAAACTATTCTATTGGAATAATTTTTCCACATGGCCCCAATTTGTCCAAACCAATAACCCCCCCTGAAGGACAAATTTTTAAAACCGACCACTTTTTAAATTTATTGGGTAAAATCGACCGCATGGGAAAAAAATAGGCAAAGCTAACCCTTTTCAGAAGAATAGGGTTGGTTTTGCAACTGACTCTTTTTAGCGAACTGCACGGGACTAGTAATCCCGTGCAGTTCGCTTAACTCCCGTGACCAACCCTCTAAAGCCATTCATTTTGGTGACCGCCCCCCCCCCCCCCCCACAAAAAAAGAAAAAAACCCCTGAACCCTACCTCGCCTACCCCGCTGACCCCGTCGAGCCCACCGACCCCACATCCTCCAAGCTCCGATCAAGGTGTGATTTTTTTAATTTTGCTGTTAAATTTTGACGAGGGATATGAAAAATGTTTTGGTTGTTACTTTTGCTAGAATTGGGTAGGGTTAGTTTTTATTTGTGCAATGGGATGAATAATGTGATTTGGGAGTTAGGGTTTAGCAATTATTTACATATGATGAATAATGATTAGGGTTTAGGCATTATTTGAGATTGATTAGGGTATTAAATTTGATGAATAATATTTTCAGTTATAATAGATTATTTGTGTATGATGGACTATTGATTTTCAGTTACGATGGCGAACTCCATACCCATTATTTGTTTCTTCAATGGGAGCCTCGACGTCGGAGTGAATAATTTGCATATGTATGATGAAGGTTCTAGGAAAATGTTCATTCTATCTAAGTCGTGTAATTTTGATGGAATGACTAAGGAAATACACGGAGTTACTAAAATTAAGAAAGAAGAATATACAATTAGGGTGTTCTTCAACTGTCTGATAAATGAGAGTAGAACTATTGTCGTGGAGATTATCGACGATGAGGAATTGAATGACATGAAACAATTAGTCAAGAAGCAAGTGTCAAGTGAGTTGTTTATTGAGAAGTATCCGATTCAGGAATTTGCCCAAGTTTCACGACCTCAAGGAGAGTTTTCTTGGATGCTTGACTTAGACAATGAGTCGAGTGGTTTTATGACATCTCCAAGTCAAGAGCAGTGGTTTCAACCATAATATTTAAGTAGGCATTCTATCGGTGGGATGTCAACTAATATATTTAACGACGCTTCGGGTCATGTTACGGGTTACCCACCAGTCAGTGCAATTGTAGAAGATGAAGCAAATGATGATTCAGATCATATTGAAGAAGATGGTGTGCAAATTGATAGCATGCATGTGGCAGCTGGAATCAATGATGACACCCGTTGGATGGAACAATTTAATGTTAACAATGATTATGTGGAAGCTGGAGATCCGTTGCCTGACGAGTTTCATAATGAGGATTGGATAAATACTTCTCAAGCTGGATTTATTGATGTTGGTCCAAATTTTCAACGGCCCGAGGACTTTACTTTTAAAAAGGGGGATCCATTCGAGAGCAAGGAGGCACTGATCTTTGCAATCCGAGAATGGTCCATCAAGAATCGGGTCAAATTCAAGCCGGTAAAAACTAATGCAACAAACTACAATATGAAATGTTACTTTAACGAGAAGATTGAAGTAGAGAATGCAAGATGAGAGAAATAGAAAATGTCCTTGGTTGCTAAATACCGCCGTGAGAAAATCATCAAATGGACAATTTGTAATATCTAGATATTGCGGACTGCATACATGTTGCAACCCGTCGGTGGATGTCGATGATTATTCTGCATCTTCTTCTTATATATGTAAACTAATTATGCCTGAAGTTAGAGTTGAACTTGATCTGAATGCAGGTCAGATATTTCAAAGGGTATATGACATGCGGGGGATTAAGATATCTAAATATAAGACATATGATGCAAGGAGGAAAGCATTGTCTAAAATTTTTGGAGATTAGGAAAAATCATATGAATTACTTCCACAATATCTTGAAGCTATCAAGCGAAATAATCCGGATACTGAATACGAAATATTATCCGAAGAGATTGCACCGGGTATGGAGAGGTTCACTCTAGTGTTTTGGGCATTTGGTCCTGTTATTAAGGGCTTCACTTTTTATCGTCCGCTATTGAGCATTGATGGTACACATTTATATGGAAAGTACAAAGGCATGCTTCTTGTGGCGACCGGTGTAGATGCAAATGGCGGGTTATTTCCTCTAGCATTTGCAGTCGTGGAGGTGGAGGATACGTCTAGTTGGAAGTGTTTTTTTGAACTTATATACAAGTGGATTCCAAGTGTACGTGCGCTAAGAATAATTACTTTTATCTCAGATAGGATGAAAGGAATTATAAGGGCGTTACATGAGGGTTTTAGTGTACCACATCACCATCGATATTGTTTAAGGCATATAAGAGATGATTTCAAGAAAAAACACGGTGAGATTAATTTATAAAATCTTTTATGGCAAGCCGGGTGTGTAATCGACACATTAGTGTATGAACATTGCAAGAAGAAAATCAAGTCTTTGTCATTAGATGCACATAATTGGATTGAAAATAACTTGAAGCCTCAATTCAAGCATCGGTGGGCATTATGTAAGGATGAGGGTGTGCGGTTTTGCATGATGACAACTAATTGCTCTGAGAGCTTTAACGGTGTTCTTAAAGGAGCACGAGTTATGCTAATACAATATTTGGTTACGAGAACATTCTATAGACTAAACGCATACTTCAACAAAAGGCGTGATGATGGTGTAGACCCGACAACACGTTACACACCAAAAAAATGAGGCTATTTTGCATAGAAGAATTGAGGTAGCAAGATCATGTTAAATTACTGTATTCAACGATAACAATGATAGGTACATGATTATGACGGTATCTACACCGTTAAACTATTTGATGTTGATTGTACTTGCACATGTAACATACCACAACTCCAAAAAATACCCTGTGCACATGTGCTTGCGGCTTCTTCCAATCAGTTGGGAGGTGCTAGAATCCCCTATAATCAGTATTGCTCGCCTTAATATTCAACAGTTCACTATCAAAAGACAAATAGTGAGAGTTTTCATCCGCCCGATGATAGTCAGTATTGGCCTGAATATAATGGACCACATATAATTCCACCTTAATACCGGAGACAAGCAGGTCGATCACGATCTGTGCAAATTAGGGGAACCATGGATCAAAGGCGAGAAGGAGTTGTCAAGCATAAAAAAATATAGTCTTTGCAAACAACCGGGACATACTCGACCTTGTTGTCCATCTAGACCTAATAGATAGCAACTAATTGGTACATCTTATACATTTTTTTATTTTTATATACTTTAATAAAGAAACTTAATTACTATTTGATTGATTATTGACATGTGTATAATTGTATGTGCATGTATCTACACCATAGATCCTGGGCTAGTTAGTGATGAGGTCTTATATGACCAGGCTCAGCACCGTTCACATATTATATCCTTTACAGAGGTAATTAAGTTACTTTATAAGTGCATATTTTTATCATTGCAATATTGCATTCATATAATCTTGTATTCTTATACTCTCATTTGCTCTACAGAGAGGACGGAATATCGTTATGGTTGATCATAGTCGCAAGAGGATATGTGCCCCGGGGTATAGATGAGAGAGAAGTAGTAAGTATTTTCATATTTTGATTTAAGTACATTTTTATTGGTATTGCTCAATATTGCTAAGATGTGTTAAAAATTTTACAGGTATCAGCAATAGATGAAGTTCAAACCATTGCAAATCGTGGCTTGAAATTGGCTTGAGCAGGTAATATAGAATTAAATATCAAATTTACATTCTATAATTTGACAATTTAAAGTAATTTTTTATTTCAGATTTTTTGAACTATCTCTCGCATGTAGAAATCCCGAAGCACGTGAACATGTATCAATATATCCGTTCATAATTCAGAGGCTTCACCAAGCCTTACACCAAACTCACGAAGATCGTCATGATGGATGGGAGGTAATGCCATTCGTATACACACAACAACCATGACAAAGTCAAGGACAACGCAGAAATGACGATGAAGCTGGACCTTCCTAACGTGTTAACGATGGAGCTGGACCGTCACAACCACAAACGCAACCGGATCATGAACTCGTCGAATGTCGGGATGGAGGAGGACGAAGACAAAGGAGGAGGAGGAGAGTTCTTGGATGTATGTAAACTATAGATTATTGTTATATACATTACAAACCTATTTTGACATGTACATTACAAACATATTTAGGGATGTGACATGGTTTTTGGATTTGTAGCAGAGACTGTGGTATGATTTGTTGGATTTCTAAGTGGGTTTGTAGTTTTATTTTGTTGGATTTGTTAGTGGGTTTGTGGTGTGATTTGTTGGATTTGTAAATGAGTTTGTGGTGTGATTTATTTGATTTGAAAATGAGTATGTGGTGTAATTCATGATATTTAGATTTGTAAATGAGTTTATGGTGATATATGAGTTTGCATTTAAGTTTATACAGGGACTTGACATGAAATGCAGCCAAAAAGTGCACAAAAACGTGTACATGATATCCACGGGACTACTAGTCCCATGCACTTTGTTTTCAGGAGCCAGATAGCTCTCTGCTTAAAAGTCGGGACTGCTAGTCCCGATTTTAAGCAGAGAGCTTTCACGAAAACGAAGTGCACAGGATTACTAGTCCCGTGCACTTTGTTTTTAGGAGCTTGATAGCTCTCTGCTTAAAAGTCGGGACTGCTAGTCCCGATTTTAAGCAGAGAGCTTTCACGAAAACGAAGTGCACGTGACTACTAGTCCCGTGCACTTCGTAAAAGCTCCACAGTTGCAAAACCGATCCTTTTCTTCTGAAAAGGGTCGGTTTTGCTTATATTTTTCCCTAGGGGTCGATTTGCCCAATAAATTTGAAAATAGGTCGGTTTCAAAAATTTGTCCTTCTCTGAACTCTCCTTTTTCGTCCCCTTCTTCTGTTTGAATCCAAGGAAACCACATACGTCACACTATTTGCATAACTAAACTTAATGAATTTGGTATCGCAAGATATGTCTCAAGAGTGTATCACAAGAGTGAGTTCGCATATGATTTGATTTTTTTCCCCTTAGGGCTCATTTTAATAATGAAAGTATTGGAAGTAAGAAGTAGGTTATAGAAGTAACTTTCAAAACTATGAAGTAGGAAGTAGTGAAAATATCATTTTTTTATTTGTTTTATATATTTTTAGAAGTAATGGAAATAGAACTTCTTCCTCTTCATTTACTTTTTTGTTTGGATAACATTTGAAAACATTACTCGGAAGTAATTAACACATGTTGCTTCCACAATTTCAAAGTTATGCCATGCTCTTTAATTTGATCTAGCACGTTACAACAAGTTTCATGCCGCTATGACCCCTCACCACTTGAGAGCAAGAAGAATCCTTCAACCACATAGCTTCAAAATAATTGTTTACATTTCGCCTACGATGAGACTCTGAATGACCATAAATTCCTATGAATCTCCAATTTCCCTCCTCCCTCGTTCTTTTGATAGTAACATCAACGTGGTATTTAGTCAAAGAATTAATAGACAAACTGTTCTCTTCATCCTAAAGAAAGCCTGACCGACGACCATCACAAATTACTACAAAATATTATTAAAATTAAGAGCAATTTTTATCAATGAAAAGTTGTTAGAATTAACTAATAAAGGAAATATTAATAAAAATTATTTATTTCCTAATTAATATGTATTTTAACTACTTCTGAGCTACTTCTGAGCATTGAGGATTGAAAAAACATTTTGAAAGTAAGGATGACACATAGGCGCTACATAAGCGTTTAAGGAAGTATTGAAAATATGTTTTTCAGAGAACCAAACACATTTTTTTTGCTTGGAAGTAGCAGAAGTAGCATTTACTTCTTTTACTTCAGCTACTTCATAATTACTTATGTGCAAACAAACAGACCCTTAATGAGGAACCATATTGTGGGGCCCCCACCCTATGCCACCCAGGGCCATCTAAGAAGCATGAGTAGGGGTGGAAACCATCAAAATAATTATCAAATAATTTGTTAATTGTTCAAGTAATTATTCGCTTACAATCGATTCAATAGTTCATTTAACTCTGGACAAATAATCTTTCATATTCGAGTTTGTTAACCAATAGAATTTGACCAGATGTATATTCAATTCATTTGCTTATCAAATATTCATTTAAATTTTAGTCACTTACGTTTTGCATAAATTATGCATATAGTGTTATATTTACATCCTACTTACTGTTTCTACTTTAAGTTCTATATATAAATTTTGAGAGACTTAAATAATATTAAATCCATTTTCTAATAAAATATTCAAATTAAATATGTATACATCATAATTATAGAGGAATATTATTTATTTATAAATTTAGATACTATTTGAGAATCAAATTCTTTAGGAGAATGAATGTAGTTTGATATTCAATGTTCATGAATATTGACTAATTATTGAGTATTCGAGTTTGAATTTGGAAAACTCCAGAGATGGATATTCGAATTTGAATTTGAATTCAATAATTTTTAACAAATACAAATATCTTAGTATTCGATTCAATTTGATCGTTTATCACTCCTAAGCACAAGCGAAGCAATACCTATCGGATGACTAATGGGGACATGGTGATACTGATAGACGTCGATACAAGGGTGCCGCCAAATAAAATTTGGTTGAATTTTATTTCTCATGCAAATAACACTTTAATATCCATTGCAAAAAAAAAGATTTCGAGTAGGAATTTTTCTAGATCCATAGCATGCATTAGAATATAGTCCAATAACCAAACAACCCTTTAGTCCAACGCCTCAACACACAACCATTGGGCCACTTGCAGGAAAAATTATTTGGTGCTCCATGAGCATGAAATGCATACATCACTCTAATACGAATAGCTGCAGAAGTAAATACTGTATTCAAATTTATATTTCAATTATTTGATTTTTGTAACATTATAATTAGGAAAAGTAAACATATTTACAATCTGATAAAATTTGCAATTAATGTTGCACAAGTGTGAGTAAATAGCTCCAACCTCAAAAATACAAAATAAAAAAAATAAAATAAAATAATAAAAGTTCACATCATTAAAAAGACTATTTCCTAACTCAAACGAGAAAATTAATTACAACATTATTTCCTTATATGATAAAATAATATAACCTTTATCCTAATTATTTTAACAAACAAAACACTTTTGCATTGAAAATTCATTTCCCACAAAAAACGCGACATAGCCAAACAATCACCTTTGAGGTTGATTCACTAGCTTGTTTTGCTGCAAACCAAATAGCTCTTTTAGCAAACTAGAAACCTCAAATCTAGCAATACCTCAAAGGACAAAAATCTACAGCTCATGTACACTCTGCAGTTGCAGTTGAACACAAATGATCAAAATTGCATCAACCTCAACAATACAGTAGGAATCAGCTACATGCCAAAATAGAATTCTTGTATTACAAAAATATGGATATGGAAGCCATCATTTACCTTTATTTCACAAATAACATAGCTTTTCAATAAACATTGAACTAAATGTATGCTCATCCCAAAGTGGAAAAAAGACAAAAAATGGGTTGCAATTCAACAAAGGACCCATCAAAAAATATGTTAAAAACTTTTCACATGAATATGAATGAAGAAGCAAGGAGAAACATTTTCTCTTTTTGCAAACAATATGTTAAATTTTGCATATGAATATGAATGAAGAAGTACAAATACACAGTTTCTCTTTCGCACAGTCAATAACAGCAGGTTGTATCAAGTAGTTGTGCTATGACAGCATCCACAACTTCTTGTGTGGTACTAGTACTGCTGAGGTCTTTGGTCCTGCATGTATTTACCCTCAGTAATCACCCGCTTGGCAACAATTTCCAATCGGTCAGCAAATGATGGGAACTGCATACGTCTCAGCATCATCGCTGATGATCGAAGCAGAGCCACAGGGTTTGCCATCTTCAGCTGCACAAGCTTCTCATGTCCCACATTTCTTGTTGAAGTTCCTTGTTTAAAAACTGCATGGTGTTGACCCACATTGTCTGGAAAAAGAGAAGGGTGAAGTGAACGAGTTGAATTGATAGTCATAACAGCTAGTTACAAGCACACATTAATTTTACTTGAATCTCCTATCTTGAGAATTATAACTCTCTCTAAAATGATAATAAAAAATAATTTATACTATGACACAACAACAATTACTACCTACGATCCACATCCAGCAAGAAAGCATGCCACCTTTCGGGAAAGATGTTAGCTATGACGCTTAAAAGCCAAAAAAAAGTCGTATTTATTAGACAAAAAGCAACCATAAGAAGTGGAGCATCAAATCTTGGAATCTGTACATCTAAACTCATGAACTGGATGACAAGAGAGCAGATCATCATTCCATTGCCCTTAGGCATTTGCATAGCTATACTAGAGACATGAATGTCAAATAACACTTAGCAAACGTAATGACCTTTTAGCCTATATCCTTTCACAGACCATGTACATCGCTTTAAAAGCAAAGGCAAACTAGTTGTGCATATGATTATGTGGATGTTTTCTTATTCTAATTGGAGAGGACATGCATGTGAAAAAAACACACTCAAACCATCCTGCATACACATAAGAGAGCATACCTCTAGGATGACCCCTGTGCCGCCAATACCCGTAACAATGTTTGCCACTAGATTACTATATAGGTTGTGTTACCTACCAAAGAAACATAATAGAGATTAATGGCGTCATAGAACATAACTGGAACGGTAATGGAAAAAAAGGTTATGAGAACAAAAGTTTCCAATAAAAGTAATGAATTATACAAATCATGCATTAGATTACTATTGTTTGAAAGTGGTAACTAGATGTTTTAATTTATAGACATTTGAATAAATATATAGCAAGATGCAATCATAGAACATAACTACAACGGTAAGAAAAAAAGGTTATGAGAACCAAAGTTTCCAATAAAAACTTATGAATCATACAAATCAAGCATTACATTACTATTATTTGATAGTGGTAAACAAATGTTTTAATTTACAGCCATTTGAATACATATATAGCAAGAAACCGCATTTTATCATCCCTACAACATCATACAGATTATTACATCATTAATTGATAAAATTGATGTAATGCACAAGAAGAAGTGGGTAGAGAAAAGTACCAGTCATGCATTGCATAAAAAATCATTAATAGAAATAAATGTGCTAATGTTAACATATATACTAAGGGGAAGAAACAACATCAGTATATTAAATCAAGCACTACATGTACAATGCAAATTATTCAAGGGATACAAATATCATAGGAGTACAGTGTGATGGTGTCCAATCCTTCAAATTATGTCATCACATCAACAACAAGTTGCTAAATAGAAGGGCATATGATGCGTAAATGTAAAAAAGAAGGGAAGATTTTAGGAAAAATCTTATCCTAAAATGCATAGAGGGCTCCACAACACATCTTGAACCCGTGCATTTCTGGCAATTGAGAAACAGCCAAGTTCATTAGATATTAGAGGCTTAGAGTCACTATTTGATCAGAGCTTCTGAAACAATTGTTGTATATCTACATCAAAATAATGCTTAGCCAAAAATAAAAATTCAGGCCAATGACAAGAAAGTTTACTGGTAGTTACAAAAATTAAAAATTCCCGATTCAGGATGCTTTAACTTTTGGTGTATAAAAACATCTTTGTTTTACATCTAATGACAAGAAAATACCAATGTAGATAAAAACTTTTAAGCCAACCCAACTAATAAGCGGGTGAACCCACCCTAACCTGATGTGTAAAATTGATGAATGGAATAGACATATATCACTTGTGAGGCTGTATGGGTCAAGTAGTTGTTATGCAATTATATTGAACTAGGGTGAACATCACAACTTTCATCACATGGCAGCACATTTTGTTAAATGTGGGGCACCTCATATATTGTGCTAACGGAATGTTGGTGTAAAAACCTAAAATTTTATTTTAAATAATAATAAATGAGTTTTATTATGGTTGGTGATATTATGTTATGAACGGATCAGATTGAAATCGATTCGCAGTTTCAGCTTCGGTATCGCGAGTCTGTTGAAACCTATCGCATTTTAATTTTTTCTATTGATCATATGGACACGAGGTTTGCGCCATTGATCTTAGAATATCGAGATAGTGCTGTGGGTAAAGTTTTATTATATTCTGACGACGGAGACTAAAACCCAATTTTTAAATAATAATAAAATTATATATATATATATATATATTC
>BQKN01000227.1:322947-338507 GCA_022839385.1 Asparagus kiusianus
ATATATATATATAGCCTTACCTTTTTCTCTCTCCCCTTCTTCTTATCTCTCACGCTGAGCAGCCACTTCCTCCCTCTTAAAAACCTAAAAAAAAGTTCGTTTGAATTTGGTAAAATTTTGTGAAGCAAAGTTCTAAAGGAGGGTGAGATCTACAACTTTTGTGAATGAATTTCGTACGATTCAACCGTTTGAGAGATCAAAATCTCTTCTAAAAGCAAGTTCATCTCTTTCCATTCCCATCCCAATTAGTTTTAATTTTGATGGATTAAACCCTAAATTAATGAATAGAACTTTAGATCCAATCCCTAAATGACAAAAAGACATGATCTGGATGATTAAATCCGCTGAAACCATTGTTCATCACCGGAATCACTGTTCATCACCGGAATTACTGTTAAACGGTCGAGACTTGTTAGTTGTGCACGTTGTGTACGTTCGTCGCTTAGTCGACTAATGAGATATCAGTCGACCGATCGAATGTCAGTCGACTGATCCTCGAGCGCAGTCGATTGATCTAATGCTATTCTGCATATATTGATCTTCCATTCACGTGTGGTCGCAAACACGAAGTACGAGTCGCACGTCAATACACGTGCATGACTATAGGAGGGCACGTTTTGGGTTTAAGCATGCACGGGCCTTTGTGAGTGCGTAGTCTAGTGTTTTGTGTTTGTCACGATAGGGAGTGACGATTGTTTCTGTTTACAATAGTTTTGAATGCTTGAGTACGTTAGTCTATTTACCACATGAGAACATGGGCGATTACACTCTGAGTACGTTAGTCCGTGTACTGCAAGAGATTGTGGGCGACTACACTCTGTGATGCATCTTTGTTTAGGTAGTTGAGTGTGTTTGTCCGTACAACGTGTGATATTACAGGTGACAGCACTCCGAGTGCGTTAGTCCGTGAGCCGCATGATACTGCGGACGACTACACTCTACATCTTTGGGACGCTTAGGACTCAGGCGAGTACTGTTTGTGGATGTAGTCCAATATTGTGGCATTCGTATGTGACAGTACACACTTTTGATGAGGATTTCACAGGGTTGTATATTTGTTGCCGTGCCACTACCTAAGGGTAGTGTGAGATACTGTTATTAACATGCCTGACATGTCCTTAATGAGATGTTGATGATGTATTTCTGTATTACTTATTCATAGGATTTGGAGTTGATATTTAGCATCTCACAATTTGAGATACATGCTATATATATGAGGGTTTCTTTGTTTGGATTATTCGCTCTCTTTTGGCTTCTAATTCATGCTCTCTTGGTGTCCTATCTTGTTAACCTTAGGTCTCCATGATTGTCATGAACTCATTGTACTATCTAAGGCACAAGTTGAATGTTCTCTTCATACACCAAGTTTGTCATGTGATGGACATGGATCCATGAAGGTGAGTTGGTTGTTCTTGAATGAGTCCTGTACGTGGGCCATTTCCTTTCATCCACCCCTGATATGAACGACTTTGTGTCCTTGATCCGTCATGTCGACATGAACAAAGTAGGGTTCATCTTCATAATTGATCTTAGTGGCTCGTCCTTTGTGGGGACACCATTTCTTTGATTGGGTTCACATGAGACCCATAGACAAACCATTCAAAGATCAATGTCCTCACGGATTGAGTCTCTGCTGGATGCAAGGAGAAAATTTTGTACGACCTCTAGAATGGGAACAGATGGTACAACACTTGATGGATCATTATGATGTGACATCAGCAATGTTGGGGAGTCATTGATATTGTCCTTTCAATAGTCGAGGTCTGATTGGTAGCTTCCATTCTATCATTAGAAGATCATGGGTGCTTCGGTTTCATATAGTCCCAAAGATAGGTGACCATTTTCGGATTTATAACCCCTTATAGGGCTGGTGATCCTTCTGTTCTTGGTCCCAATCATGTGTGGATCTTTGTTCCTAGTGAAGTTGAGGTCATTTTAGTTTGTTTACTCATTCAAGTCCTATAGTAGGCTCTTCTTCTTGCACGTTGTGAAGTCACGACTTGCCATTCTTCATTCCTAACTGTGGAGGTAGCTGTAGGTAGAAACTACGTGAGCATATCAGGTTCGGAACCCCCTATCATGCTGAGTTTGCCATCTAAGCAACGACTGCATCTAGGCAAACTTTAAACGCCATGGGATTTACTATGGTGTCTCTGCCAAGTTGGGCGCCTGCAGAATGATTAGGGTTGACTGGCGCTCACTTTTGTTTAGAATGCTTAGATGCACAATTAGTTTTTCCACCCTTTTTCACATTAGGTGCTGAGATTGGGTCATTTGGCCTACAGGAGGACCCACATTTAGCCTGGTCATTTGGCCTACAGGAGGACTCACATTTGGCCTTGGACAAGAACTCACTAGTTTCAATAGTTATAGGATTCCCAACCGTAACTGTGCATGGACGCGCAGTTAGATCTCCAGTAGCTTTTCACATATGTGTGGTGTTTTCTTGGGTTCTTTTCAAATAAGCCTCATAAGCAGAATATTCAATCTCAGCTGTGATGGTCTTGACAGTTGACCTAGGCGCAACGTTATTATACTATGATACAACCTTCTCATTAGAGGGGAGGCCACTCTGCAGCGGATTCGCCATTATTTTTGAGTCAAAAGATTTGTTATGATGAAATAATTGTTTTCTTTTATTAATTTCTTGGAAAAATAAATACTATAGTGTCTTTAGTTATAATTTTGATTCTAGGAAGCTATGCGGAAAGGGACTAGATATTAGCTCCGTTGATCGTATGAATAAATAGTTCCTTTCTCTATGCTCTAGAGTGAGATTGAACTAGTTCGTCTTGAGTCGTTGATGAATGAGGCTTCTTGAAATGAAGAAGAAACTTATCAGAAAGGGTTTGCATCGTTGAACAAGAAAGGAATGTGCCAACAATGATCAGATATGATTATTTTGGGGCTATGTCTACAGAAGATCAAGAAATCAAGTGTTAAGGGCTAGAAATGAGTTAGATTTGCAAAGCAAATGACTTGCATGTGTAGTTAGAATTTAGGCAATTAGTGAGCAATAAATGTAACAGTAAATTCTATTAAGAGGTCTCTTCCAATTTTTTTTAATGAAGGGTGGTAAATTGATCACGAAGTTCATCTATGCGCAGTTTAGTCTCATCCGTACAGTGACCCATGCCACCAATTGTCTCATCAATCACTTCCGTTGGTCTGCTATTTATATGTCATGGGCATGAAACTCCATGTGACCTGTTTGTGCGACATGCCTTCGATTATATTGCATCTAATATGACATGGTCACTAAACTTTGCATAGCTAGCGGGGAGTCATAGTCAGTACTACGATCAAATCCATTTAACATACTACAGCTGTCAAACTTAGCGTGGGCGACTTGACTGATTTATGCTAAGTTTGGTGGTTCACTATCTTCAAAGTATTCTTCTCTATTCCTACGTACTGTCAAGAATGCTAAGCTAACACACTTGGGTGGCTATAGTGATTTTATCACTGATGGGGGTTAAATCATAGCAGTCTGCTCAGTCTTCATGCAATATTCAGGGTTAAGCTCCGTGGGATTGGGCCATGCTGATCTCTAAGGAACGATGTACCCCTCTATTACGCCTCATGTCCCAACTACAAATCCATGTACGAGAGACTCGGCCAGCAATGTGTACATGAGAACCGAGTCAAACGGGTTCTCATGCGTATACTTAAGCCTTACATATCCAAACTACTACAAAAAAGGATAAAATGGTAATTAAATAGCTGAGGTGGGCAAAATTGACAAAAGTCAATTTCTAGTCAAATTATCTCTGTTCCAGGTGATATCTCTTAAAATAGCTTGGCATGGTGGGACCCGTTTGCCATCATTAGCGACGTCCCTTCTGTCATATCACATTTAACGCAACGTGTTCACCAAATTTTGCATAATTGGTTGGCCAACATAGTTAATACGATAGCCAAATCCATTTAATTGATTACTATTGTCAAACTCAACATGAGTGACTTAAGCAGTTTATGCTGAGGTTAGTGGTGCACTATGGTGGGAGTGTTCATCTAGATTCCAATGTACTAAATGCACTTATCAAAGTGGCTATAGTGATTTATTTGCTAATAGGGGTTAAATCAAGATACTTGCTACCTTGGTCTTCATGTAGTGTGCAGGGTTGAGCTCTACAGTATTGGGCCTTATGCTGATCTCTAGGGAGCGATGTAGCCCTCTTTCATGCCCTGAGTCCCAGCTGTGGATACGGGCACGTGACTTTGCAAGCAGTATGTACACAAGAACTAAGTCAAATGGGTCCTAAAGTATATTATACTTAAGCCTCACCTGTCTAAACAACTGCAAAACAAGGATAAAACAATAATTAAGCAGAGGTGGGCAAAATTGACATAAGTCGATTGCTAGTCAAATTATCTCTATTCAGGGCGATATCGCTAAAAACAACTTAGCATGGTGGGACTCATGTAGATGGTTAAAATATACTATACCTTGAATCAACGCTCACTCCAAATTTAAGAAGTGAACGCCATTGGGCTAGACACTTCATGTGGGGCCAAACACAAGCCCATGGCAAAGCCTACCTAAATAATAGCAAACTTCGCCTAAAAGACTCATGTGGGCCACATCATCCATGCCCCAAGGGAAGTAGGTTGCCCGTATTCTGATGAAGTTCGCTAGAACGAGCTTCGCCAAAAACTGCTTAGTGAGCTTCCCCTAAAGCTACTCAGCGAGGTTCGCCTTCGATCGTTATAGGCGAACCTCGCCATTGATAGTTTCAAGAGCTATTATGGAAGCAGTTCTTCCCATTATCTCCTAAGTTAATGGCCACATAATCCACATTTAATAGCCACTAACTCTCACTCTCTCTCTCCCTCCCCCCCCTCTCTCTCTCTTAGCCTATAGGAGGAGAGGAGATTGCTCATTTTTGAGCACATGAGACTTGGCAATTTTACACACTTGGTATCGGCACTTGGCATCTTCAAAAGAGCTTCAAGTACTGTTAACCATTAGAAGACTCAATGCTTTCCTCAGACCGTCAACGGAGTACAAGAACAACCCTCTATCGGCACACAAAAATGACCCAGTTAATATAAAAGTTTCTTTCTCTTTGTAATTTGTTTGAATTGTAATTTGTGTTAATTCCCAACATAGGATGACGACTTCCCTGGGGACTTCCTTCTTAACTGACGAGAAGATTATGCCGCAGTCTAACACTAAGGCTTTAGGGTCTTTTGCTGAATTGTTGATCATTGAATTTGACCAAGTAAAGTTTAAGGAATACATTTCCTTTAACAATCATCCATAGTCACCACCAGAAGTTACCATGGGATTTGCTGCAATGCGAAAATAGGGTCAAATTTGACTCTCGCTCCTAAGAAGGCGACTCTTGCTGACAACAGTCTTGGCTTTGTTAGAAGCCATACGAACTTTGCCCACAGCAGACAAGCATCGACTCTCACCTCAGTTGAGAGTCAAGGTGTTCATACACCTTATGATTTTGGACATAGTCCACAGCCCCTTTGGGGTTCACTTCAAAGCATCCTGCGATGCTCACTATGCTTCTTTAAAAAGAGCAAAGAATTAGGGTAATCCTCTATCTAAAATTATCATCTATGGTGATTTTTCATCCAAATCACAAGCTTTAGCTAATGATAAGGATTCAACTAACCATATTAGTCATAGATCGAAACATCATCGTCACGGGTGATGTTCGCTTGTTAAAATCCAAGAAGGCAAAGTTGCTAACAAAAAGAGCAACTGCCGAAGTGAAGTCAGAACTCTAGATCTAAGAGAGTACCTTTCTCTTAAAAGGCGGGCTCATGCCAACATTGTGCGACCCTAAAGGAAATCATCATGTCACTTCAAACGAATTGCCAGTGCAAATCCTTTCCAGTAAAGGAATCGGTCTTTAATCGCCTTAGTCGAGTTCCTGAGTCTTCAGAGACTAGGATTAATAGGAAACAGTGTACCCAAAATGGGAAAATTAATCTCTAGGAGTTCACAGCCAATATGACTAGTGTAATTTCAGGGAATGATGAAGAAAATGTAGATAGTCCTTTTGATCCCAGTTATTTTCTTGGTATTGGAAGTTTACTTCCAGAAACTAAATTACCAGACCAGGTTGAGGTAAGAGGTGGCAATCCCCGTTGCTTACTCCCTTTTTCAGATGCATGCCCCATGAGCTTCCTCTCAAATTGACCAACACTCTGCTAACAATGCTAATTCTACTATTGCATTCAAATGCAACCTCTAGTTCAAGCTAAGAGCGGGGTTGGGTGGCGGATATGACAGACAGATAAGCACACGACATTCTCCTTCGCCGGATGGAAGCCCAAAAGAAAACATCCGACAACCATTTTGAGTGTCTTGAAGCGATGCTTCAACAACTTATGGTAGTTTCCTAGCAACAACATGTAAGCTCTTCGAAAGGAAACTATCGCTTACGGAGACCTCTTTGGAGAAAGAGTAGTTGCATCATGAAGACACAAATTCTGTTAGGATCGGGAACGTCAGCTCCACCTAAGGTGAGACATGAGGCGAACAAAGCCCTTGAAGATCTCTAGAACTAGCTCAATGCTCTCACGCAACAGACAGAGTTGAAGAAGGTTGGAATTACCGACCATATCCTATTGAGTGGGATTCAGTTCCCTACCCAATGAAGTTCAAGCCGCCGACGTTACATGAATTTAATGGCAAAGGATTCCCTAACCAACACATTTACTATTTCCACCAACAAATAGGGAATATGGTAGGAAATGACACCTCAAAGCAAAGCTGTTCATTAGCACCCGTAAGGGGGTAGCCTTTATTATGTTCTAAAATTTGGTAGAAGGATCAATCAAATCCTAGCCAAATTAGAGTCTTAGTTCTTCTCTCAGTTCCATGAGAAATAGTTCGATGTCACCATGACCAAGCTTCTCTCTAAAAAGCGAAGGGGCGATGACTCGGTTAGAGATTACATCGAGTGTGGTTTCACAATTTGCTTGGATGTGCCACTACCATTGTTGCTCCAAGCATGTCGTCATAATTTCTTGAGCCGCATATAAGCTCAAATGGGTAAGCAAACTCATGATAAGAATCCGCCGAACGCATCGACAAGTTCAACCCTCGTACCAAAGATAAGGGAGTAAGAACAAGCAAGGACAATCATCTCACTCAAAAGTTGAGGAGACATTTACCGTTGAGGTCAAGAAACCTAATAGTCAAAAGAAAGAGTTGCGGAAAAGTAAGCAACATAGCTACTCTTTCAAAGATGAGCATACTCTCGCCATCTTTCATGTCCTCAACAAAGGCAATCGGCTGAAGCTTCCTGAGGCTCAAATGACCTAAAAATGTTGGGAAGACCGATGATCTCAAACTATTGTCTCTATCATATAATGCTAGGGCATCCAATGAAGAATTATTATATCCTCAAGGATAAAATACAGACATTATGTCGACTCAGGGATCCTCAAACTCTAGCTTAAGCAAAAGATCACTGCTAACACGGTGACTCTTCAATTCAGTTCTATGCTAGAGACTCAGGCTTGTAGACGGTTAAAATATACTCTCTCTTGGATCAATGCTTAGTCCAAGTCTAAGAGGTGAACACTGTAGGCATTAAAAATTGCTTATAGGTCCCCGAACATAGTTCGAGTCAGAGAGGAGATGATGAACATCATTATCCAAGTCAGGGAAGATTGTCCGACGTCGGCAAATGCGTGAAGCGAATCAGTGAAGCATATAAGCCAATGAAGCGACGAAACGCACACAAAAGCAAAACAAGTTCGAAACAAGCAAAATAAAAAGAGATACAAATAGCCAAAAGGGTCAAAAAGACACAACAACAAGCCAGGAGGCTTGCGTGAGTGCGAGCCACCAAATGGTGGCTCGCACAGCTTCGAGCCACCACGAGTGTTTTGACCTCTCAAAACTCCCCAAAACATGGATTTTGATGTTTTATTAGAATTCTTTCATCCCAGGATCCCTCTAACTGTTCTGAAGCTATCCTAAAGCGTGCCTGGGCGGTTATCAACTGCAGATGACGTCAAAACACTTAATCTTATCAGAAAATGTGGCAACAAAAGCCTATAAATAGAAGCCCAGGGTCTTCATCAGAGAGGATCTACAATCAGAGGGCAAGGTGCTGTTGAATTAAACAGTAAACCACGAAATTTAGAGGAGAATAGACGAATCTTGGCAAACTTTTTCATAAATAAAAAGCCTTCGAAAGATATAAGATTCTCTCCCCCTCCTTCCTCCAGATTAAACTTTGTTTTAATCTCGAGAAGAGCCACAATCCCGCTTGGTCGTGATTGTCGCTGCCGTAATTGTTTCCTTTGTGAAACAAGAGCGTAATTATACTGTCAACCGGATTTGATCTGCGGTGGTCCACGGACTAACGCGTCCTCAGTACAGGCAAAGATCTCACGCGAAGCATCAGGAGATAAACTGCGTTTTGTTGGATAAAGTTGTAATTTTTAATTTTTTTTATTGTAAGAAGATCTTATAAAAAGATCGACTTTTCTTTCAGTTCAGACTTATAATCGATAAACGGTGTAACAGGTTCAAAAGTAATGGAAACAATAACTTTTGATGAAAATAAGTTGGCAACCACAGTGGGAGCCGACGGCCTTTCTGCGAAGGCTGTAGTGTTGCAACCAAAGATCCTCCTCCCCATTGACAAAGAGGTCGAATACGAGTTCGACCAACAGAAGTATGAGGAGTATTTGTCTTCCTCCTCCAGATCATCTTCCCCTCAAAAGCGTAAGAGGATCTCCTCTACAAGGAAAGTTCGCTGGTCTTCAGATCTGAAGACCCAAGATGATGATCTCTGCCTCATCGTTGTTGCGGTTGCATCTCCTAATGCTCCTATGATGTCCGAAGAAGTTGGATCTTCAGATCTGAACCCCTCCTTGGTCAAGAAGCTTATTGCTGAAGGGGCGCCAATTTTATCGAAGATAGTACGTCAAAGGTAACGCCAGCACCTCGCACGCCAACTCGCCAAGGCTTTGGAGCCAGTTGATGGGATCCGCTATGAGGCGGACCTGAGGTTTAGGAAGCGGCAAACGCCACAACAGTGAGTGATCACCTCCTACTCCAAACCATCAACGGACGAGTGGGTTCGCGTTAAAAGGACCCATTCAACCCTTGAGGAACGCATTCAGAAGCGTCGCGCATTGCTTGCACATGCAAAAATACTTATGCAGGAAGCCAAGAAACTGCAGAAGGAAGAGGTGACCCAAAAACCACCAAAACTACGCAAAGTATGGAAGCCAAAGGCCAAAACAACGCCCGAAACTATCAGAAAACATGAACCGCCTCCTGCTGGCTCGGCCAAAACCGAGCCACCAAGGAGTGGCTCGGCCCAAATGGTGGATCGGCAGCCGAGCCACCAAATGGTGGCTCGCATAGATGTGAGCCACCAAATGCTAGCTTGCGCCAGCCCCGAGCCACCAAGGCCTGCCTCGCCCCCGTTTCACCTTCTGTGGTCCTTTTCGAGTCTCCAACGGCCCCTGTTCCCGTCCCGACAAATCCCTCACCTCTGTTGGAGCTGCACGATAGTGTGGACTTATCCAGGTTCAAAATGAAGATTACAGATCGTCTCGGTCATTTACACGAAGGTCGAAACAAAACTCCGATTAAAAAGTGCTTGAGTCCGACAAGTGAACCCCAAGCAACTCGTTAGACTGGGGATCACGCGCGTCCTACCAACAAGTCAAGGGCCTCTCATGCTGAGAAAGTACCTGTAACCGCTCACCTCGGATTGCGGGTTGAAATCCAAGAGCTTGTTAGGGTCTCGCGCTCACAAAGGCGTGGTTCCAAACGAGTGACTATTGAGAACGCCAATGAGACGTTATACCTTCAAAGAGAAGCGTGTTCGTCAGAAGAAGACAATGTTAAACTTGGAAAATCATACCCGCACACAATAGATTACTCCGGTAATCATGCCGATGAGTTATACTATCAGACTGAGGGTGCAAACAAATCCCGAAAGAGAAATACCTAGGGAAATGGATTCTCACTGTCCGTGTACCAAGCTCATCAGGGGAATATTATCAGAGTATAGCTGCTCCAAGACCGCTCCATAGAGGGTCTCAGTATTTGAAAGACTTTCCACCGAAACGTCAAGGCCCAAGCCAAGGCATTTCCGCAAAAGAAAGTCGGCCATTTAGGATGATGAATTCTTAGAAGTCACAATCAACATGACTGACAAGGGAAAGTCCACACGACGTTTTAGCCCCAAACCTTTCCCGAAAATATCTCAGCGAATGACTCGGCTATGAACCGGGGCTTTCAGGCCTAGAGATTATAGGAGAGTTCAGAGAGGGCATTCCCCAGATGATGAAGCATCAGATGCAAACTCTGCAATCACTTCAGATGCCACTGTATCTAGCACAGGACAGACTCAAGAGGCATTCATGATTACTACTGAGCAGATGGCTTAGCGCCTTCAAGAAGCATTGGCTAAGCAGAAGGAGGATTTCAAAATTGAAATGGAGATGGCCGTGCAACGGGTCAAAGATTTACATCCCAGCAGCTTCAAGAGTTATCAAATCAGCACGGTGAATCTAGTCGTCGCCACACTACCAATCAGGTAGATAGCGACTCAGAAGTGAAAGAGAATATCAATGCCGATACTCTACCTGATGAGAAAAATGCTGAGGATGGGCTCAACGCTGGGGGTGGCCCCACCATTTCTTTTCAAAATCGCTCGAAGAAAGATGCAGGCGAAGATCTTAAGATGAAAGACCTCGAAAGCAAGATCGCTTTAATGTCTGCTCAAGAGGGAGTGGGAATCAATTCCATACCCGGTGAAGTTCAATCTGATTAACTTCACGTCGTTCGACGGAAGGGGTTTGCCCACTCAACACTTGATTTACTTCAAGTCCTACATAGGGGTCATTTCAGGTAATGAACCTCTGATGGTACGATCATTTGTGGGAACCCTTCATGCAGCTGCCTTCGATTGGTACCGACGTCTCAAGCCGAGGAGTATCAATAGCTGGGATGACATGGAGAGCATATTTCTCACCAACTTCTTCAACGATGACACTGAAGTGATAATTGGAACACTCTTTGATGAGAAGCAGAAAGATGGAGAACTGGTTGAGAACTTCGTCAAGCGCTTCCGGAATAAGGTGATGAACTATCAAGATCCGATCACAGAGGAATTTATTCTCCAAACATGCCATAACAACCTTTCCTTGGACGTGCTAGAAGTTATGGGCATGACACCATCCAAAATGTGGAAAGAGTTGAAGGTGCGAGGGGAGCAGGCTGAACGCTTCCTCAAGAGGAAGAAAGCTAAAAGCGGTCAGCCGACACGCCCCAAAATAGAACTTCACCTTCCGTGGTAAAGGAAAGGTGCAGGCAAATACAGTGGATGCAAATCAGACATTTCAATTACAACCCCAACAACAGCCGTAATAACCAACGCCAAAGCAGCAAACACCTCAATGGTAGCAACGGCCTCCAAGGTGTTAGCCTTCTTGTTTTGATGATATTTAACAAACAATTTACCACTAAAGTTGTTTGTCTAGTATTTATGTTTATTTATTTATTGTAGACAAACAACAAGTTGGAGGTTGGATGGATTGTGCCATAACGATCATATCAAATGGAGGTTGGCGGAATAGTAGGTGAAGCTTTGTATAATTCAAGTTGAAGATCCAAGTTCAAGTTTCATCCGCAAGATTATCAAGTCAAGATATTGAAGATCAAGATCAAGCTTGGGTAATTTAGTTTAGGAGTTTATATTATTTATGTGTGTTAGTACCTTAAGCTCAATATAATATACACACACATTTATTGGTTTCCATGTATATATATATTTATATATATACATATATGTTTGGGTTTGATAGATTTCAAGTTTTACTATGAAACAATTGAATATAATTAGAAAACATATTTTTGTTTCATACTTACATGCATATAGATGATTTGATCAATATCACTTTTATTTAGTTCAATGAAATCATGTTTTAGTGCATTATATGTGTATTTTGATAAAATACTATATTCATTGTTTATAGACTTCGTAACAAGTTTACATCTTTCCTCAAGTCTATAAAATCATTTTGTATTTCTTCAAAACGTGGTTAAGCTAAAATGTCAAAACTCATATGTTCACATTTTCATGTTTTGGACTATTTTGTAAAATAATGATATTTTTCATTTGGGAGGTTCTTTTTAAAAATCAGTTTTTGTAGCATGTGTATTATGTCTACAATCATTTCTCAAAGTTTTACATTTTTTAGAATTTATTTGATATTTTTAAACAGGGTTTTAAAATCAGCATTTCACTTTCAAACCTGAAATATTTTGTATCACTTTGCGGTCGACCGTCACGGTCGACCGCGCCTATGTTTTTCTCTGAGTGGGCAGCGGAAACTTTCACGGTCGACCGTGGTGGTCGACCGTCAAGCTGTAAATTCCTACGGTCGACCGCCACGGTTACCGTCGAACTCTCTGGAAGTTTTCTCAGGTTCAAAAGTGCCTCGAGGTCAACCGCGAGAATTTCACGGTCGACCGCCGATAGCCCAACAGCTATATTAGGTACAGAATCGTATTCCTGATTTTCTAGGATTTTTGTTGTTTTGTTTGGGGTTTTGGCTATTGGTTTCTCTTCCTATAAAAACCCCTCAACCCCTTTTTTACCAATAAGAATTGGAGAAAGTTTTAAACAAGTTTACGAGGGTTTTACAGTTTGTTTTAAGTTTAGTTTTTGTTTACAAAGGAGGAAGCTTACATTGCAAATTGAGGGATTCATTCTCAATCTTATTCATCCTCTCCTTTGAGTTTGTAGAGAAGTTTTCTAACTCTTTTCTCTAGCAATTTTATTATTGATTTTCATATTCTTATTATTGCTAGTTTGCTATTTGAGTTAGATCTTAATTCACTCATTGTTTTCACACACCCACTTGAGCTTATTGTATTTGCATACATTGTATATTTGAGTTGGTGATAGTTGTAACAATTGAGTGTGAGCTTTCATTGTGTTCTTATCCATATTAGAGAACAATCATTTATTGTAATTATGCTCATTGTGAGGATCACTTTGTAATACACTTGTACATCGAGAGAAGTGTGTGGCGAGAGTCAGGGATCATCCCAAGAGGAGTGGCGTCGGTTGACGAACCTAGGGAGAGGTTGTATCCGAGCACTTGAGGGAGACACGTCTAGGTCCAACACTTGAGAGGGTGTAGAGTGGGATTACAAGAGTGTTGATTGTAAAGTTTTCGGTTAGCTAGAAAACTGAGTGTGAGGTGTAAATGTTATTCAGGTGAGCGTAGAAAACCCGGTTGTGATAGTGGATTTCTCCCCGGGAGTGTAGGCGTATAAAATTGCCTATAGGTCCCTTAGAACAGCTCGGCACGGTGATTCGACAAACCATCGAATGACGAGGCGACGAGGTCAACAAATCGCACGCGAGCAACGGAATGCATCCATTCGCGTGCGGAATCAAGCCAACGGTTCGGGGAGTCAACGAGTCATCCAAACAAGAGCGAACTCGGATGAATCACGATCGAATCAAGATCAGTTTCGGACTTGAATTCAGAGGTGGGTTTACTACCAAATCAAGACAACGAATCGAGTCCGAACACAGAGAACCAGATACAACGGAAAACATCGGAAACCAACCCCAAAAGAGACCCGGCCAAAACTGAGTCACCCGAAGGTGGCTCGGTGGCCGAGCCACCCTAGGGTGGCTCGGCCGGGGTGGCTCGGCCGCCGAGCCACCCAGAGGTGGCTCGGCCATGGCCGAGCCACCTTAAGGTGGCTCGGTGGCCGAGCCACCTCAGCCCAGATCTATGCCCAGGCACAGATCTGGGTGCCTATAAATAGGCCAAGGGGTTCATTTGTTGAGGGAACTTTTTTGAAGAGCTAAAACTCTGCCGAATTGAGATCTCGTTCTAGAGTTTTAAAGGCTTGAAGACTTGGACATTCAGATCTGGTACTCGGCGAGCATCCGCATCACAAAAGGCAAAAGTTCGAGAGAGGGAATCAGATCTGAGATCTACACGAGACAACACTCCGGATCAAAGCTTGGCCTTTGATCCCGAGAACTAAAGGCTACTATTTCCTTGGTGAAATAGTACCCCCCGGCTGTTATTTCCTTCGTGAAATAGCACCCGTCGAATCGTGTAGATCTGCCCGGATCTAGATCGCGCGGTGGTCAATGGATAAACCCCCGGCGCAGGCAAACAACCTACGCAAGCGAGCGACCGCAAAACAGGAGCTCACGATTTGTTCGACAAATAAGGAAAGTTGTAATCTTTTTATTTTTGTTGATTTCTTGTAACCAGATCTTATAAAAAGACCGGATCTTTGTAATCGATAAACAATTACCGAGTGTGCAATGGAATCATCAATGAAGAAAGCTACTATTTTCCCCGCGAACAGGGAGTGGAAGACGTAGGACGGAAGGTACGAACTCCGTGATCATTTGAGTGTGTTTGAGTTTGTCATTGACGCATTTGCTTTTGCATTTACCTTATATCGCCAATTGTGCATTGCTCATTTTTTATATCATCCACTATCTTGTTTATATTGTTTACCCTTGTGTTAATTCTATATCCTTACATATATCTCATAGTATATCTCATTGCTGGATATATCTCTTTGTTCATATTGCTTATCCTAGCTCACATATCATGTTGTATTTCATACTTGCTAGGATAACTTGTTAATTAGTTTTAATTGGAATAAAATCGGATTAGATTAGCATAAGACCCTAATCACCCCCCTCTAGGGTCTAACAATTGGTATCAGAGCTTGGTGCTCTTTGATTTAAGGTCTAATAGCCTTAAGTTAAAGATCCACGTTATCTTTTTGTGCTAATCTAATTTTTGATTTTTATATCTTGCTTGCTTTTTACATTATGGATATGCATGGTTTAGGTTATGCCATTAATATTGCTCCTAGATTAGATAATTTTCTCTATGCCCAATGGTGTGTTAGATTTAAACTTTTTGTTCAATCTAAACACTTTGATTTATGGGAAATTATAGATGATGCTTACATTGTGCTCA
This sequence comes from Asparagus kiusianus, assembly GCA_022839385.1. NCBI lineage: Eukaryota > Viridiplantae > Streptophyta > Magnoliopsida > Asparagales > Asparagaceae > Asparagus > Asparagus kiusianus. The sequence goes on from BQKN01000227.1 coordinate 337,927, forward strand.
CTTCGGAGAAATCCAAGTGGAATAAAAATGATCATCGAATGTTTACAATGAACAATATTTTGTTAGAATATTTGCTAACTGCTTTTAATTCATCTATGTCTAACAAGTTTGTTCATTTTGATAGTGCTTATATGTCACGCCCCTGTTCTAAAATGTCATAGTTTAGAGCGTGACCCGGCCGGCAATGTAACCATACGGTCACATTCACGCCTCTAGATCATCCTGTATACAGATAAAACCAAAACTATACCAAAGAGTATGTAACCAAGAAAAATAAAATGGAATGTATAGATAAGGAAATATCAAAAAATTTCAGAGTTCTATGACAAGTCCACAAATCTCTAAGGAAAAAATATACACCATAGTCTAGAGAGCCAACTGTGGCTAAAGAAAAACCTAAACAAAAAAAAAAACTACCGAAAACAACTGAACTGGAGAACTGAAAGAAGGAACGGTGGTCACTATAGTTGAGCCTGCTCCTCGAAATACTCTTGGTCCTGCGAAGAAAGAACAGTTCCCGAATCTGGGGCATATAAACCCCAGGGGAGTCAGAAAACTCCCAACAAGCATGTAAAATGAAG
>BQKN01000227.1:352173-386246 GCA_022839385.1 Asparagus kiusianus
AGCAAAGGGTATTTATACCCTCTAATAAACTCAGCCAAAACTCTCAAGCCAAAGGACAAAACTAGCCCCCAGCAACGGTAATAAAACTAGCCGTTGGAAGCTGAAAAAGACAGCGTCGGTCGACCGGAAAATTCGTCGGTCGACCGGAAATTTCATCGGTCGACCGGACCGGTCAACCAACAGGTTCTCTGTCGCCCAGTAAACCTTCGAACTCAGGTTCGGTCGACCGGTGCGGTCGACCGAAATCTGACATATCAGAAAACTGTTTTGCTGATTTTAAAACGCTGTTTAAAAGTATCAAATAAGTTCCAAAAAATGTAAAACTTTGGGGAATGATTGTAGACATGATAATACACATGCTAACTGGTTTTCTAAAAGGACTTCCCAAATGAGAAATATCATCATTTTGCAAAATAGTCCAAAACATGAAAATATGAGATACTTGAATTTTGATGTTTTGACATAAACCAACTTTTGAAACTTTGTGAAATGTTTTTATAGACTTAGTAAAATATGTATAAACTGATATTGAAGTCTACAAACTAGGAATACAATATTTTCACAAAATTGTATATTCTATGCAATGTTTTCAAAAACACAATAGAGTATGAAACATATATTTATATATATGAATGTAAATTTGTTTCATATCTATATAGCTAAACCAAAACACAATAATAAATATGAAATGTGTAATATCATATTTATGAACATTAAAACTCAAAACTATGTATATATATACACCTATATATATACATGGAAACCAAACATATATGTATATATGTAATTATATATATACATGAAAACCAATATAGTGTGTGTGTATAATATTGAGCTTAAAGTATCTAACACACATAATATAAACTCTAGACTAAATTACCCAAGCTTGATGATCTTCAACGAAGCTCTATCTTGGTACACATGCGGATGAAGCTTGAACTTGATCTTTAACTTGAATTGTATAGGCTTCAACCCGACATTCCGCCAACCTCCATTGGATATTATCGTTGAAGCGCAATTCCATCCATCCTCCAACTACGTTGTTTGCCTAGAATAAATACAAAAACACAAACACTAGACAAACAACATTAGAAGTAAATTGTTTGTTAAATCATCATCAAAACAAGAAGGTCAACAGCCATCGCCACCAATCTCCGCACTACCCCTAGCATAAGGTTCTGTAGTTTCTTTATCAGAAGGAAAAGTAGACTCCCTCTGCGATATATAACTTGAAGGACCTACTGATTCCTTCCTTCTCCTCTTTTTGAGTTCGGATTCATATGCCCTTCGAGTAGCGACCCGGGAAGCTTCTTCGTCGGTTAACTCGGTGATCGATCGGACGGGTATGTGTTCATTCGCCGCCAAAAGCCACCGGCATTACAGCAAAGTCAGTTCCAACTTACGCTCGACACCGGGAAGGTCGAACTTGACACCGGTACAACCAGTGATGTTCCAAATCCATGCTTGAGCCCCATCTACTAAACCTCCACGAGTCTGGAGCTATCGGTTCGGATTCCTGATATAAATCTGATCATAGCCAAACTGATGGGCGAACCGACATGGCAAGTAGGGTTCTATGTAGCAATGGTTTTGTACACAGAAGATCACATAGCCCGGCCGGATATTAACTAGCCAATCGAAGCAGCCAGAATCGAGGGAAGTCCGACCCGTGCTTGGCTTCTCTACATCTATCAGTAAGTCGCCGTATTGGCCTAAAATCGTGGGAAGCAAGTAGGGAAGACCCATCACTTGTGATTCTGAAATTGCTTCCTGACCTCTACAAAACCTCGTCCCTTCCATTTGCAATTCTCTATTATTTGAAGAAAAGGAAGAGAGGGATCCATAGAAGTTGGGGCCGACATCATATCCGAGCGATGAAGCACCAACCAAGCTAATAAATAAGTGTAGGGGAGTTCCACCTTTGTGAGAGGAATCTGAGCTGGCGGTGCGTTCCCCCTTTGAGTGAATGCGTTCACGATCTGGCGAAGCCCTCCGTGAATGCCAGTGGTCATTGCTGGAAGAAGACATAAGTTTTTTCGGTGAGCAAGCAGAACCGCGGGAAACTTCTAAGGGAAGTGCGTCAGAAGATTGGTATGGCACTACGCATTTTTTTAGCCAGATAGCTAGGTACCCAGCAAGTAATGTCATAGGCCGGATTGGTTTCACCCCTTGCCATAAGAATGTCTGGAACTTGGTCCCAGTAGCAAAGCCATCCTCAATACCAGCTATGGTGTAGGACTGAGCATTCGACTTCTTGATCAGCTCATTCACTTCGGAGGTGGTCAGCGGTGATAACTCACCAACTGTTTCATCCAGGACGCTGTTCGTGTTTTTGAATAGATAATCCGTGAACTTCTTCAAACTAATTTGCGGTCGCGGTTTCTTCGATAATGGATCAGCACCCGCCAGAGCTATGTGGTAGTGACAGGTGAGATCCCAGAAAGTATTGTAGCGGTTGGGTGTCCGCGACTTCAATTGCTGTAGCTCTCTGTTAGAAGGAAAATATTCTTGATAAATCATATTTTCCATTGGAAGACCGGAGACCTTGTGCATTTCATGCGACGCCAATCCCAACTCTCCATGCTTGGTCAGAAACGTGTTGGTGTCAGGATTGTAGAGTTCCAACAGCGCCAAAAAATGAGGGACACTAATGGTCAGTCCATAAGTGGTGGCGCGGACGGTTGCATATAAACCACTAGCCTTCAAATCTTCACCAAACCGGTCTAAGATATAGTTGCTCAAACGGGTCCACCATAGTCTATCTGATGAATGTATCCAGCCATAACATCGATGGCCGGTCGCTGGCATCTCTCGACCTAAAGCCACGAGCCGATTCTTTACAGTGTTAGCGATAGTAAAGATCTCATCTTTGGGTGGGTCATTCAATCCTGCGATCCCCAGATACAACCCTGTTATCCGGTTCCGATTACTTGAGCTGGGAATTGTGCAGTGGGTGATATAGCCACAATGAATGCGCTCGTGTTCTTTTGTTAGCCTCCATGATATTTCCCGTGGAATGGCTTGACACCGAAGCTCTGTAAGCGAACGGTGACGAGGAATCGGAGGAAGATATAAATGGCCACCATCATCATGGTGTAGCCATTGCTCCATTCCAAGAAATACAGTAGCAGGATCTTCTAGGGAGTCGCCAAATAACTAGTTCGGCTTTCTCAACGGATGCGTAGAACTTGGGTCCTTCACTAATGGCGCGTCCGTTATGAGTTGCCTTAAACTATGGCGCCCTCCTTTCTGTATCAACTGCGGAAGTTCTTCCGGTACACCCGGAGCAAACTAAGGAGCCACCGGAATAGGGATTGGCTCATCAGTAGAGGCATAAGCCTCACTGCAGCGGCTTTCCACTGAATGGGCACCAAACTCCCTCAAGAGAAATTCAACTGAGGTAAAACAATAGGTAATTATTAGATACAGTCATAAATGACTATGCTAAAACAGTATAGGCATCGAACTCGCCTCACAAATTGTGAGATAGGATCATGGCCTTATAAATGGTGAGACGATCTCAATTATACCACACACGCAAACAACAAAGCATATTGACGTGTGAACAATACGATGGTATACCCGAGTCTAAGTGGTATGACACAACATGAGATCACCCCATATTGTCTTAAAGCGTGTTTTGACACGTCTTGTGAAGAGTCCACCCCCACGAAGGAGGGTGGCGGCTCTCCTCAATTGCCTCACAAAGGAGAGCAAAATGAGGACATTATACCAAATACGTATTCACGATGGATTAACTAGGTGAGACGATTAAGAACCACACTATACACACGAAGCACGGGATATATAGTTGCGTGAATAATGCGACAATATACCTATCCTTCAGAGTATAGTACAGTGGGAAATCACCCCAAGTTAATTCAGACGTGTCTTGACTAAGCAAAACACGACTTGTGAAGCATCCACCCCCACGAAGGAGGATGGCGGCTCTTCCCAATTGCCTCACCAAGGACTACAAAGCGGGAATGAAATATGCAGTGTGATATCTCAATATTTAACTCGTGAATGAAAGAAGCGACGATGATATACCTGTGCAACTAAACGGCGTCGGCTCGGGCGACTGAGTCGCCGAATGGCCTCGAACAACGTGAGATCTCTTGGGTGACATATCTACAGAGAGAATTAACAAGTCAATTACGACAAAAATTGAGAAGTATCAGATTAGTGCAAAGAAAAAAATTATGCTCTGATCAAACTTAAGTGGTGGGCCTAGTGCAAATTTAGTTTCGACCCACAACAGGTCGTACAATAATTCAAGCCAAATATCTCGGAGTTTCGGTTCAAGACATGCACGTGGCCAAACAAGAAAGCTCGACAGACCTACAAATTTGATCCTCGTGCGCGACTAAAAGCCCAAGGATCGCAAGCCTAAGCTCGGCCAAATTCATGCATATAAGGGTTTGGCCATAATTACAAATCTCAACCAAGGGTGTACACAACCGAACATCCTAAATGTACAAGCCAATGGCATATATATGCTACGAGTTATGGAAAGTTTCAACAATCAAGTAAAGGGTTCGGTTCAAGCTCTAAATGCAGGTTAATTAGCTCGATTCCCATTCTTAACCAAGGCAAACTCGAGGACCAGAACCAAAAGATCAGAACCAACACAAAGGCAAGATTCGGGCATATGTCTGAAGGTCAAGAAAGAAACCAAGAATTGAGCATGAAATTGAAGAAGGAATCACCCAAAATCAAACTAGGGTTTCATTTCTTCGCCAAAACTGAAATTTGAAAGGGCTAATTCTAGATAAAATTGAAGCAAGAAGAAGGGAAGCTCACCTGGAATCGAAGGATGAACTCAGCAAAGTAGACCGCAACAAGAGATTCAAATCCAAGAAATCCTTCGAAGCCCTAGATCTTGAAATAAGTGTACCCAACCGAAATCCAAGAACTTGTGAAAAAGCTTGAAGAAGTCAAGGAGAATTCAAAGAGAAAAGAGGAGGGAAGAGATGGGTTTTTGAACAAGAGAAGAACCGTCAGAAAATAGAAGGAGGAAGAGGAACAATTCGGGTTTTAAAACCCCCTAAAAACTGAACCAAACCCGGTCTGAACCGCCCGAACAAGACCCGAACCACCATTTGCTGGCTCGCACGCATGCGAGCCAACTTCTGCTGGCCCGCACGCATGCGAGCCACCATTTGCTGGCTCGCATGCGTGACGAGCTGTTTGGCCAATTCACGGATATTTTGATCCGTCTTTGTGCATTTTTCGACGTATTCAACACCCGTATTTGTACTCCAATGGGTATATGAGTTTAAACTCTTTCCTACCCTCAACAAGAAGTTTCTAGAGAATATCGTGTCGAATGTTCTTAAGAATAACCCGACGGCCTCCGATGGGTATATGAGGCTAAACTAATTCCCAAAACTCCTAAGAGTATATAAGTATAAACCGGTCCTCCTTGCTCCAATGCATAGCTTTTGGTCAATGACTGCCAAAACATCGTCAAAAATGAATTCTCGACAAAAAATAGTCAGTTCAACGTTAAATCAATGAGATCAATCAACATATGAGTTTCAATCCGAGACTTCGACAGCGGTCAGACGATAAAAGTAGAACCGTAAGAACTTCATCTATTCGACAAATGCTGAGTAGATTGAAGACTAAAGGAGTCAAGAGCTAACAGGTCCTTTTACACCGACTGAAGGTTGGGCCTATCACATCCAAAGTATTTCAGGCTCTTCTATAAAAGAAACGAGACTGAAACATTTTGGAAGGGGTATCTGTAGACGTTAAAAATTATCTATAGCTCCCTAAACATGGTTCAAGACAACTAGAAGACGATAAACGTTATTATCCGAGTCAAAGGAATTTACCCAACACCAGTAAGCGTACGAAGTGGATCAGTAAAATATGCAAATCAATGAAACGATGAACCGTACGCAAAATGAGCGAACTGGAGGAGTCACAAATCGCCAAAATATCAAAAAGATGAACAAAACACCACTCGGAGGCTTGCTTAAGCGCGAGTCACCAAATGGTGGCTCGCACCTATGCGAGCCACCAAATGGTGGTTCGCACCCATGCGAGCCACCAAATGGTGACTCGCAAAGTCCCGAGCCACCGCGACTCTTTTTGACTCACAAACCTCCCAAAACGCAGATTTCGATGATTTTTAAGGATTCTTTTGTCCCAAGACCTCTCCAACTGTTTTGAGATTATCCCTAAACGCGTTTAAACGGTTATTAACTGCAGATGATGTTTAAACATCAGTTCTTATCCAAAAACACATCTCCAAAAGCCTATAAATAGAAGCCTATGGTCTTCTTTCAAGAGGATCTGAAGTTGAGAAGGCGAGGTGCTGTCAAATTGTCCAGCTAACCACGAATTTCAGAGGAGAATCATCAGATCTTGGCGAATATTTTCATAAAGAAAGCCCTTCGAAAGGTTTGTGATTCTTTCCCCTTCTTTCCTTCGGATTAAACTTGGTTTTAATCTCGAGAAGAGCCACAATCTCGCTTGGTCGTGATTGTCACTTCCGCAATTGTTTCCTTTGTGAAACAAGAGCGTAATTATATTATCTATCGGGTCTGATCTGCGGTGGTCCACAGACTAACGCGTCCCCGGCACAGGCAAAGATCCCACGCAAAGCAGCGGGAGATAAACTACTGCTGCGTTTTGTTTGATAAAGTTATAATCTTTATTTTTTATTGTAAGAAGATCTTATAAAAAGATCAACTTTTCTTTCAGTTTGAACTTGTAATCGATAAACGGTGTAACAGGTTTGAAAGCAATGGAAAAGGCAACTTTTGACGAAAACACCCGAACTGGTGTGCGAACCGACACGTCAAGTACGGCTCTACATAGCAGTGGTTCTGCACCCGGAAGATCACATAGCCAGGCCTGATATTGATCAACCAATCAAAGCAACCTGAATCAAGGAAAGTCTGACCCATACCCGACGTCTCCATATCGACCAGTGAGTCGCCATACTGACCCGAAAATCACAGGAAGCAAGTAGGGAAGACCTAACACTTCTGATTCTTAAGCCGCCTCTTAATCTCTGTGAACCATCGTCCTTTCCAGTTGCAGCTTTCTATTAATCGAAGAAAAGGAATGGATGAATCTGTAGAAATTAGGGCTGACATCATATCTGAACAGTGGAGGACGAACCAAGCCATCAAATAGGTGTAAGAGAGCTCCACCTTTGTGAGAGGGATCTGAGCTGATGGCTTACCCTCCCCTTGAGTGAACACACTCACAATCTGATGAAGTCCTCTGTGAATATCAGCGGTCATTGTCGGAAGAAGAGACAGATTTTTTCGATGAGCAAGCAGAACCGCGGGATACATAACTTCTAGAGGAAGCGCATTCGTAGACTGATACAGCACCACACACTTCTTTAACCAAATGGAAAGGTAGCTGGCAAGCTGTTCATGAGCGGGTTCGGCTTCACCGCTTGCCACAAAAATGTTTGGAACTTAGTTCTAGCAGAAAAATCATCCTCAATGCCAGCGGTGGTATAAGATTGGGCATTGGACTTTCTAATCAACTCATTAACTTCTAAAGGGGTCAGCGGCGTCGACTCATATATCACCTCGCCCGAGCTACTGTCTAAATTCCTGAACAAATAATCTGTAAACCTCTTCAGACTTATTTGCGGTCGCGGCTTCTTGGATAATGGATCAGCACCTGCCAAGGCTATATAATAGTGGCAGGTGAGATCCTAAAAAGTGTTATAGTAGTTGGGCGTCCGTAACTTCAATTGCTGCAGCTCTCGGTTGAAAGGAAAGTATTCCTGATAAATCATGTTACCCATTGGAAGACCGGAAACCTTGTGCATCTCGTGCAGCACCAACCCCAACTCACTATACTTAGTCAAAAACGTGTTGGTGTCGGGGTTGTAAAGCTCCAACAGCGCTAGGAAGTGAGGAAAATTGTCAGCCTATAAGTGGTGGCGCGGATAGCCTCATGCAAGCCACTAGCCTTCAACTCCGCTTCAAACCGGTCCAAGATATAATTGCTCAAAAGAGCCCACTAAAGCTTATCCAATGAATGCACCCAACCATAACATCGGTGACGACCCAAACTTGTGAGCCGGTTCTTCACAGTGTTGGCAATAGAAAAGATCTCACCTCTGGGTGGGTCACTCAATCCCAAGACCCTCGGATGTAGCCCTGTTATCCAATTCCGATCACTTGATCCGGGAGTCACCCCATGGGTGATATAGCCGCAATGAACATGGTCGTGCTCCTCTGTTAACCCCTACGATATTTCCCGTGGGACGGGCTGGCACCATAGCTCGGTAAGCGAATGGTGACGAGGAATCAGAGGAAGGTATAAGTGGCCGCCATCATCATGATGCAACCATTGTTTGGCTCTGAGAGACGCAACAGCTGGATCTTCTACAGAGAGTCGCCAAACAAATAGTCCGGCTTCCTCAATGGATGTGTAGAACATGGGTCCTTCGCTAAGGGCGCATCCGTGATAAACTACCTTAAAGTGCGACGCTCTTCCTTCCATATTAGCAGCGGGAGCTCTTTCGGTGCACCCGGAGCAGATTGGGGAGCCGCTGGTATGGGAATTGGCTCATCAGTAGAGGCGTTAGACTCATTGCAATGACCTTCCACCACATGAGCATTAAACCCTTCGAGGGAAACTCAACTGAGGTAAACAATATGTGATTGTTAGATACAATCATAAATACCTATGTCAAGGCAGTATAAGCGTTGAACTCGTCTCGCGAGCTGTGAGACAGAGTCATGACCTCATAAATGGTGAGACGATCTCAGTCATATCACACACGTAGAGGATAAGGCATATTACTGCGTGAACGACGTGATGATATACCATAACTTGTGTGATGTAACACAACATGAGATCGCCCCATACAACCTTAAAACGTGTTTCGACCAAGCATAATACATCTTGTGAAGCATCCACCCCTACGAAGGAGGGTGTTGGCTCTTCCCAATCATCTCGCAAAGGAGAGCAAAGCGGGCATATCTACAGGATACATATTCACGATGAATTTTTTTAAAGGGAAATAAAAATTATCTTATTAACTAGGTAAGATGATTAAGAGTTGCACTATACACACGGAGCACGTGATATATCGTCACGTGAATCACATGACAATATACCCGTCCTTCGGAATGTAGCGCAGCAGGAAATCGCTCCAAGTTAATTCAGACATGCCTTGACCAAGCAAAACACATCTTGTGAAGCGTCCACCCCCACAAAGGAGGGTGACAGCTCTTCCCAATTGCCTGACTAAGGAGAACAAAGCGGGGTATAGTATATAATGCCAATTCATAAACAAGAAGAAGGGCAACGAAGTTATACATGTGCAACTGAACGACGTCGGTTCAGGTGACTGAGTCGTCGAACGGCTTCGAGCAACGCAGGATCTCTTAGGCGACATATCTGCAGAGAAAATTAATGATTCAATTACGTCAGAAGCTGGAAAGTATCAGACTAATACAAAAAAGAAAACCGTGCTATTCTACAAAATAGGGTTTGTCGGTTATCCGATTAAACCTACGTTTGATGCAGATTCAGTTTCAACTCACGACAACTCGTGCAACAAACTAAGCCAAAATTTTCGAATCCCAGCCAAAATCATCTACGTGGCCAAACAAGAAGGCTCGACATGCCTACAAATCCGGTTCTCGTGCATAACTAAAAGCCTAAGGATAATGAGCCTAAGTTCGGCCAGATTCGCGCATACAAGGGTTCAGTCATGATTACAAGTCTCAAAGAATTTTTGGCCATGCACAAATTCAAGAATCAAAGCCTCTAATTTTTATTTTCAAAGACTGTAATTTTTTCCTCAAGACCAAGCCAACGTCCACAGATTCAAGAAATCAAGAACCCAAGTTTTGAAACCCTAAGTTCATCACAAAGGGGGGGGGGGGTTCATCATTCGATCATCCCACATGAAATTAAAGAGAGCAATAGAGGTTGTTTTACCTATATCACGGGCACGAAGCGATACACGAAAGAGGAGCGCGCCAAACCCTCCAAAACTCAACAAATCTCGAGCTCGAAACCCTAGCTCGAACGAAAATTCGAAGAAGCCGCCGGCGGACACGAGGCAAGGGTGGTGAACGACGAAGAGGGCGTAGGAATTGGAGAGGTCCGAACGAAGAAGAAAACGGACGAACTCAAAGAAGTTTTTAAACAATCGTGGAAAACATAGAAACTCGAGTTCTTTTGAAATCTCAAAACGACTAAGTGTTGAAGATAACCCCAGACCCGAACCAAGCCTGGTTCGAACCACTCGAACCAAACCAAGACGGACCGAACCAAACAAGAAATCAACCAAAAGTTCTTCTGCTGACTCGCACGCATGCGAGCCACGGTTCGCTGGCTCGTAGACGTGTGAACCACTATTTACTGGCTCGCACACGTGCGAGCCACCACTTGCTGGCTCGCACACGTGCGAGCCACCACTTGCTGGCTCACATGTGTGGCGAGCTGCTTGACCAATTTATAGGTATTTTGACCTATTTAGGCATTTTTCGACGTATTCAGCACCCGTATTCGTACTCCAATGAGTATACGAGTCTAAACTATCTCCCATCCTTGACGGGAAGTTTCTGGAGAATATCACTCAGAATATTCTTAAAGATAACCTGACAACCTCTAACGGGTATATGAGGTTAAACTAGTTCCCAAAACAACCAGGAGTATACGAGTATAAACTGGTCCACCTCGCTCCAACTCCTTAAGAGATTAAACTGTGTAGACTCCAGTTAACGTATGAATATAAACTGTGTTCACATAGGTCAATGTGTGACAAAGAAGATCGACGCGAGTCAACACCATCCGACATGATTCGACGCTAATTAACGCGTTACAATGAAGGTCAACGCCAGTTAACGCATCGACAGCCTCGCCAAAAAAGGTTAAGAAAAAAATTCTGGGTTAAAGGACGATTCTAAGGAGTTCAATCATATTCAAATATGAATTCCCGACGAAGATGATCAGTTCGAAGTCGACTCAATGGCACGAGCTAAGTTCAGAAGCTTACACACCAATTTCAGTTCAAGACTTCAACAGCGGTCAGACGATAAACGCAGCACCGGAATAACTTCATCTATTCGATAAAATACTGAGTAGATTGAAGAAGTCGAGAGCTGAAGCCAATTATAGGTCCTGTCACACCGACTGAAGGTTGGGCCTATCACATCCGAAGTATTTCAGGCTCTTCTATAAAAGAAGCACGACTGAAACACTTTGGAGGGGGTATCTGTAGGCATTAAAAATTGCCTATAGGTCCCCGAACACAGTTCGAGATGGAGAAAAAATGATGAACGTCATTATCCAAGTCAGGAAGATTGCCGGATGCCAGCAAATATGAGAAGCGAATCGGTGAAGTGTATTAGCCAACGAAGTGACGAAACGCACACAAAAGCAAAACAAGTTTGAAACAAGCAAAATAAAAAGAGATACAAATAGCCAAAGGGTTCAAAAAGACACACTAACAGGCTAGGAGGCTCGCGTGAGTGCGAGCCACCAAATGGTGACTCGCATGCTCGCAGCCATGCGAGTCACCAATTGGTGGCTCACAACAGTGCCAGCCACCAAATGGTGGCTCACAACCATGCGAGCCACCACGAGTGTTTTGACCTCCCAAAACTCCTAAAATCACGGATTTTGATGTTTTATTAGAATTCTTTCATCCCAGGATCTCTCTAACTGTTCTAAAGCTATCCTAAAGCGCGCTTGGGCGGTTATCAACTACAGATAGCGTTAAAACACTTATCTTATCAGAAAATACAGTGACAAAAGCCTATAAATAGAAGCCTAGGGTCTTCATCAGAGAGGATTTGAAATCAGAGGACGAGGTGCTGTTGAATTGAATAGTAAACCATGAATTTCAGAGGAAAATAGGTGAATCTTAGCGAACTTTTTCATAAAGATAAAGCCTTCGAAAGATTTGAGATTCTCTCCCCCTTCCTTCCTCCAGATTAAACCTTATTTTAATCTCGAGAAGAGCCACAATCCTGCTTGGTCGTGATTGTCGCTGCCATAATTGTTTTCTTCGTGAAACAAGAGCATAATTATACTGTCAACCGGATTTGATCTGCGGTGATCCACAGACTAACGCGTCCCCGGCATAGGCAAAGATACCACGCGAAGCATCAAGAGATCCACTGCTACATTTTGTTGGATAAAGTTGTAATTTTTGATTTTTTTCATTGTAAGAAGATCTTATAAAAAGATCGACTTTTCTTTCAGTTTAGACTTGTAATCGATAAACGGTGTAATAGGTTCGAAAGCAATGAAAACAATAACTTTTGACGAAAACAAACACCCATGGACTAAACACTTCAGATAAGCTCAAATATAAACTACAACGAAGTCTGATCAGGTCCATGACTGCATGCTACACTCTAGCCTAACTTATCCGAGTCAAAGAATACCTGTGTTCGAGTTAATCCCCAAGTTAGACTCTGGGCTGAGTCGAAAGAAGTCTCCAAGTTAGACTCTGGACTGAGTTGAAAGGCATTCTCAAATCGGACTATGGACTAAGTCCAAGTGCAGTAGTGAAGTTTGCTCAAAGTCTTATGCGAACTTCACCCAAAAGACCTACATGGGTCACGTCATTCATATCCCAAGGATTGTAGACAAACAATTGATCTCTCAAATCATGAGAGGCCTGAATTGACACTCAGCACAAGTTTGATATTTGAGTCTAATACATGCTCAAGAAGTAGACATTTAGATCAAAGTGGCCCAAACACATGCCCATATTGGAGCTTGCCCAAGTCATAGCGAAGTTCGCCCAAGTCATAATGAAGCTCGCTCTCAAGACCAAGTCAAAGTGAAGCTTCTAGAAGGGTTCACTCGAAATGAGGTTCGCCCCAATAGTCCACATGGGACATAGAGTGAAGTTTGCCGCAGCCATAGTGAAGTTCGCTGAAGCCAAAGTTACAACAAAGCTCGCCAAAGTTATAGCGAACCTCACCTAAGCAGTAGTGAGCTGAACACGCAATAGCCCACGTGAGACGCGTCACCCATTCTGGTGAAGATCGCTCATGGTCATTATTGATGAACTTCACCTGTGATCATTATTGGTGAACCCTCACCTGTGGTCATTATTGGTGAACCTCATCCATGCCCGTCATTGGTGAACCTCTCCCTTGACCATTTTCAGAAGCTACTTTCAAGGAAAAGGTTGACCCACTAACTCAACCATTTAAGGGGAGTTAAGGCCCACTAACTCACCCACTTAAATGCTTCCAAGCCTATAAACATGCATGATCAACATGAAGCAAGGGGGTACAGAGGTAGAGGAAAGGTCTTGGGGCTAACATTATCCTGGCTAGACACTTTGCCATTGAGAAAAAAGAGAGGAAGAGAGATTCAGATGCTACATTGACAAAAGGCCCATCTCTTCTTCATTCTCATTTATCTTCATAGATCATTATCATTAGCTAGTCATTTGGCATAATCAACGATCCTCGTGAGAAAGGATTCGCTTTCTTTAGCTAGTCATCTAGCTTAATCAATGATCCTTGTGAGAAATGATTCGTTTTCTTCAACTAATCATCTAGCTTAATCAATAGTTCTTGTGAGAAAGGATCTGTTAGTATCTCTTCATCCAAAGAAGACTGCTATCTTTCTTGAGATTAGAGATCGTCAATCAGCGAAAGACCCATCATCTTAGTTTGACCATCAACGGAGTACAAGATCGACGCTGCATAGGATCGCATAAAAGAACCCTAGAAAATATAAAATTTTCCTCCATTTTATTGTAATATGTGTTATTGTAACACAAAAGACCTGAAATAGGATGGCAACTCTACCGGAGATTACTTTCTCAACTGGCGAGAAAGCTGTGTTGCAGTCCGACACTAAGACACCATGGCCTTGTGCTGAATTACTAATTAATTTGACCAAGAGAAGTTTGCGAACTAATCATCGACGGCAATTGTGAAGAGTTGTCGTAAAATTCGCCGTAGTGCAAACCTATGGTCAAAATTGACCCTCACATATGTTAAGGAAAACTTGGCCAAAGGCTGTTTGAGCTTCATTAGAAGCCAAACGAACTTTGCCTAGAGTGAAGTTAACTTCAGCCTACAACAAGGTGAGCCTCGATGAAGATAGCCCTAACCTCACTGAAGGCAGATTGAACTTCACCAAGATCAAGACAAGCCTCTCTGAGGATAGCCCTAGTCTCTCGTAGACATCCCCAGCTTCACTGGAGACAGAGTGAACTTCGCCCAGAGCAAAGACAACCCCATCTTTGGCCAAAACAAAGCAAACACGCCAAAAGTAGCCTTAGTGTCACTAGAGGTAAAATGAGCTTCACTCCGAGGGAGGTCTTAGCAACCCTCACCCTGATTGAAGGTCGGGACTCTTAAACATCCCTCGAATTTGGAGATCAGTCAACAACTCTGGGCATTTTCTTTAAAGCGTCTCGCGATGCTCATCGTGTTTCCTTAAAGGAAGCTAAAAATAGGGGTTATTCTCTAACAAAATTCGCCTATGGAAATTATAAATATCAATCATAAGTTCAGACTTGTGATGAAGTTACAATTAATTGACCACGTCATTCGTAGGTCAAAGCAACATAATCTTAGGCGATGTTCTAATGTCAAAAGCCAGCCCAGTGAAGTTGCTTTCAAGAAGTACGACTGCCACATCAATGAGATATTTATGTCTCCATCTATCAAGGAGTCGTTATTTACTTGTCTAAGCACATTCCCCAAACCTTCAAAATTTAGGGGTAAGAAATGACATCGATTTTGAAAGAACAAGGCTGCTTTCGACCTTGATCTCCAAGAGTTCATGGTTAATTTGACCAGTGTAACCCGAGAAGATGACGATAGCACATCAAATCTAAAACTAATAGTGTCTATCGCCATAGTAGATCGAGACGGAGGATAGCCATCCCCTTTGACTATTCTATTTTGAGGTCGCCTGTTCAACAAACTCATTTATAGGCAGATCATCCTTTTTCTAGCAGTGCTAACTCAGCCATAGCATCAAACACAACTCCTAGCTCAAGTCAAGAATGGGAGTGGACTGCCAGCATGGTAGACAGAGAGGCCATCGACAATCTTATTTGTTAGTTCAAGGCCCAAAAGAAGACATCCGACAAGCGCTTCGACCGACTCGAAAATATGCTTCAACAACTGCTGCTTACTTAGCAGTCCCCGGCGAGCGCTTCAACATAGAAACAACCAGTTACCATCTCCATGAATAAGGAGTCACCACATCAAAAAGATGTCTTCTCCTCTCGATTAGAGTTTGAGACATCCAGTCCACTGAGGACAAGACATAAATTGAAAATGCTCAAAAGCCTCCAAAATTAGTTCAATGCTCTTACATAGAGGACCGAGCTAAGAAAGGTTGGGAACACTTGACCTTATCCCTTTGAATAGGAATTCGTTTCCTATCTGATGAAATTTAAACTATCAACATTTCACACGTTCAATGGCAAAGGTTATCCAAACTAACATATCTACTAGTCCATCAACAAACAGGAAATGTAATAGGGAATGACGCCATCAAGGCATGACTTTTTATTAGCACCCTTTAAGGGGTAACCTTTGATACATTCCAGAATCTGACCAAAGGATCAATCAAATCCTGGGCCAACTTGGAATCACATTTCTTGTTCCAATTCCACGAGAACCAATCTGATGTAACAATGGCCAAGGTCCTTTCAGAGAAACAAAGGGGAGATGACTTGGTCAGAGACTATATCGATCAGTTTCGCAATTTAAGCTTGTGTTGTTAGGACATACCGTTGCTGATATTGCTCCAAACATGTCGACACAACTTTCTCAACCGAGTGGAAGCCCAAATAGGTGCTGTCATGGCTAACTCGTGAAAATATATAATTGAACAGGCAGATATTGCCGAGAAATCTACTGAGAGATTCAGTCAATATAATCCATGGTCAAGTGAGAAGACGATGATAGTGAGACAAGACAATCCTTGGATGATGAGAACAAGACGAGACAATCCTCCCGATCGAAGTTCAACACTCTCCAAATCCCGTCAAGCGAAACCATCAACATAACCTTATGCGGCTTTGGCAACACATCTTTAGCAAAGCCAAACTAGCCTCTTATGACTAAGGCAACACTTCCCCAATAATGCCACCCCAGTTCATCAGCTTCATCTTGTAGGGCATGAGCCATTAATGGCAACACCATTTTGTTTGGTATGTCCAATAGTACAACCTATGCTGAAGCAATTAGCCGTTGTAAAACCCCGTGAATTTGAAAATATGGTGATAAATAATAATAATGTTTTATATGGTGATAAATAACATTTATTGATTTTGAGTATGCTGGAAATTGATTTGAGATCAATTCAATGTATATATGTAAATATAGGAGTGAAATCATGCACTATATACATGAGCCTGAAATCTAAAAAAATGACCAGTTAAGAGAATACATGTTTTACACACCGATGCGGTTCCAATATAGAAAAACTCAAAAGATAAAGGTTATAGGTACTTTCAACATATTTTAAACAAATCTTAAATCACCTCATTCCGAGGTCAGATGAGAAAGTTACAGCCAACATATCAAATGTGGTTTTCCCAGTCAAACTAGGTTTCCTGGTTCGGATCAAACTAGTTTTGTTTCAGGTTTGCCTCTATAAATACCTATATTTTTCATAAAAATTCTTCTCTTTGATGATATATCTGAACCCTAGCAGCCACTCTATCCCCTCAAAAACCCTAGATCAATTTCTTGTGAGTTTTGTGAAGCAAAAATACCGACACGAGGGTAAGATCATCGACGTGTGGTAAGGAAGAATGGCTTGTTTGCACATTTGGATCACTTGCTATTCATTTCAGAGGCTTGGAAACGAGATTAAGGCAAGATCACCTCTGTTCAAGCCTATACCTAGATTAAAAATCATGTTTTTATGTAATATATGTGTCTAATTTCATGTTTAGGGTAAGATCTAACGTGTTAGAACTTAATTTATAATGTTCATGCCTTAAACTCATGTCAAGAATAGTAGAACGAATTTGAAACCAGTATATTAACATGATCATGATTATTAGGATATATTTTAATGAGCTAACTATAGTTTAATATGATTATATGCTTTAGATTGTCGAAATAAACAAGAATTAGGTTGATTTGCATGTTAAACCCTAGATCTATGTGTTCATGTGATTCATCTTACTTAAACAAACTCCTGGTTAAGTATACATGATAATGGAATCAAGTTTTATTCATATAATCTGATAAAAACCTGAGTTTTTGAAGAAAACATGAGAGAAGAATAAACTGTGCATTTTCAGCCTTTTCAGTCGACTGAAGTTGCCATCAGTCGACTGATGGCAAGAATCAGTCGACTGATGGGCTTGTGTTTGCCTTGTTGTTTTGTGAACGACCCTATCAGTCGACCGATGAGGTTGTCGGTCGACTGATCAGGTCGGTTTTTGGTGAGATTGAACCTTTTGCTTGTGTATTCGTTTGGTGAGTGCAAGACGTGAGCTAATATTCACGCATAGTTCGAGGAGTACACGTACGTGGATTGAGTACGGATGATTACATTGTTTGGGGTATCCAAATAGGTTACAATCGTTAAGAGTAACAGCTATTATTATATATATTATATTTATGATCGGTTGGGTAGGGTTAGTCAAGTCCTGCAATAAGAGTAATCGCGAATGGACTATACTCTGAGTGCTTTAGTCGGTGTAGGCGTATAAAATTGCCTATAGGTCCCTTAGCATGGCTCGGCACGATGATTCGACAAATCAACAGACGTTCGAGCGACGAGGCGATGAGGCACATAAGCAACGGAATACGTTCGCGTGCGGAACCAATCCAACGGTTCAGAAAGTTAACGAGTCGTCCAACAACAAAACGGACTTGAACCCAAACACCAAGGCGGATTTATTGCCAAATGAAGACTCGGGCTATCAAATCAAGACCCGAACAAATCAAACGAACTCAATACAGAACCGGAAAACAACCGAACGACGGAAAGCACCCGGGGACTCGGCCTAAACCGAGCCAACCCGGGGTGACTCAGCCCAAGCCGAGCCACCCTAGGGTGGCTCGGTGGCCGAGCCACCCCAGGGTGGCTCGGCCAAGGCCGAGCCACCCTGAGGTGGCCGGCGCCTTCCCCCCTCTCTCTTGTGCACAGATGCACAGTTTTGAGTACCTATAAATAGGCGGGGTGGTTGTTCATTTGAAAGGACTTTTTCTGAACTTCTGAAGAGCCGAAACTCTGCCGGATTGTCACCTCAACTCGGATTTGTGAAGGCTTGGAGACTTGGACCCTTGGATTCAGTTCTTGGCGAGCACCCGCAACAAACAAGGCAGGAGTTCGAAGAGGCTAATCCTCAGATCTACGTTGTTCTACTCTGGATCTAAGCTTGGTTCTTAGATCCCGAGATTTGAGCGGTCGTTTCCTTGGTGAAACGATCCCTCCCGGCTATTATCTCCTTGGTGGGATAATACCCGTTATACCGTGTAGATCTGTTTGGATCGAGATTGCACGGTGGTCCACGGTAATCAACCCCGACACAGGCAAACAACCCACAAAGCGAGTGACCGTATAACAGGAGCTCGTGATCTGTTCGTTAAATAAGGAAAGTTGTAATTTTTCTTTATTTGTTTTGAATTTCGTTGTAACCGGCTCTTATAAAAAGACCGGATCTTTGTAAACGCAAAAAGTTGTTAACATTGAGTGCAATGAGTTCGTCAATGAAGAAGAATTTGATTTTTCCCGTGAACAGTCGGGTCCTAGAATGAGACTACAGATGGACTATACTTTTTTATCGGTCTATATGGAGATGCGCAGAGGTTGATATACCTATCTATCGGTCCGCATGGAGATGTGCAGAGGTTGAAATACCTATCTATTGGTCTGCACGAAGATGCGCAAAGGTTGATATACCTAATTACCGGTCCGCATGGTTATGTGATGAGTTATTATACTTAGTTATCGGTCTGCACGGGAGTGTGATGAATTGACATACCTAGTTATTGGTCCGCACGGGAGTACAATGAACTGACATATCTATTTACCGGTCCACACGGGGGTGCGATGGATTGAAGTATTCTAGAGAAGGACGATTCGATAAATAACCTAAGTGTAGGTGAATATTGACATCATCGATATGATCCATTGTGAAAGTATTTCACAACTTAGATGCGCGAGTTTGTCGATATTTGGTTTACCCACTAAGGGTAGTATGAGGAGTTGATATGACATTTTTGAAGATGTATGATGTGATATTTCATGTATTATCTTTCTTGTATTCATTTATTCTTAGTTTTGGAGTTAATATTTAGCGATTTTTGAGACATATGGTATATATATGAGGGTTTCCTTGTTTGGATTATTTCGCTCGACGTACTAGTCTCGTGTTGTGGGTTTCTAATTATTGATTTTTTTAGATTATTTATCTCTAGTTCGGTGTTAATGTTTAGGTATATACAAATTGAGACATATAATATACACATGCAGGTTTTCTTGTTTGGATTATTTCGCTCGACGTACTACGTCTTGTTTTGTAGGTGTCTAAATATTGATTCCATTAGATATAAGAAAATTGATCTAGGTAGACTATGCACTTATAGGTAGAGTCTCCATCATACTTAGTAGCCCTCTTCCCTTGGGGGTGGATGGAGATGATCTTGCTATAGCGCTTTGACATTCTTGTTGTTTTTCTTTTTGGTTTTAAACTTCTTTTCAGGCAGCAGAGCAGAGTTTCGGAGAGCCGCAGGTTGACGGATTTTCAGTATAGTCTTTCATTTCATTTATTAGTTACTTTTGCTCCACCGATGTTTAGTCTTGTATTTAGTGGATTATTAGATTTGTATTTCATTTTGAAAGTTGAGAGCCTATGTATTTTCTTTTGACTCAGTGTATTGAGACGTTTATCTTTTTGTATCAGATTGTTGAACAACTTTACTCAGTTGAGACTTGACCATTTATGAGACTTATCATTTACTTCCATGTCTGATTTCCTATGTTCATCTCTACTTATACCTGTATTGTTTTATTTGATTCCACTAGAGAGATATTTCTGTGATGGTGAAACATGTCGTTGCACAGTATGAGTGCATGACAGGTTTGACATCCTTGAATTCACCTTAGACTATAGCATTGTGTGAACCTAGGGGCGTCACTGTTAGTATCAGAGCTCTAGTTCTAGCATCCTTAGGTTCATCTTGTGTCGAGTCGTGGAGCTAGGATAGAGTTTTCTAGGATTCATGTATAGAGTCTGCTAGGAATTCCTAGAATGAGAGAGGACGTAATACGTATACCTTGAAAATTATGAATTTTTTTAATGACTACCTTACTTTGATTGAAAGTATTCGCGTGAATACTATGTGATATGTTATGTTATGTATATATGTTTGCGACCTTATTTTCTGTGTCCATTAAGCTCACCTCTTGATATTATAAATGTCGGGACGAGGATGCGGTCAAGATAAAACTCATACTCGAAGAGCTGGGCAAGCAGAGCCCGAGCTGCAGCAGGCTCCACAGTATCTGATCGACTTCGTAAACCGATCACAAAAGCAGAGACTAGCAACACTTAAAGAGCGAGTAACGAGCCATATTATATTTTTGGAATTCCACCACCTGTTGTACCAGTCGTGTCTATTGAAGAGGCAATACTAAAGATTTCACTATCCTCACAACCACCTGTTGATAGAGCCGCAGAGCAGGAGGCTTGGGTCTGTAGGAATAAGAAAGACATCAGACACTGAGAGCATCATAGTTTCAGGACACACCGGACTCATGTGTAACCTATAAATAGAAGAAATATGTGAAATTTTTTTAACGTCGACCAAGTACTAAAGTGGAGTTAGATGTATTCAGCGTAGAGGATAGCACCAGAGGATGGCATTGACTTGAGATTTTTGCCAGAGCAGCGAATACCACTTATTTAGGAAAATTTTGTTTGCTTCTTTGACAAGCAGTAGAGCCAGTCCGATTAAAGCGGGGTGATATGCCTGTAGTTAATTATGGAATCATGACCAGCATAGTTATAGGCGTTAAAAATTACCTATAGTTTCCCAAACATAGTTCAAGACAATGAGAAGACGATAAATATTATTATTCGAGTCAAGGGAATTTACCCAACATCAGTAAGCGTACGAAGTGGATCAGTAAAATGTGCAAGTTAGTGAAACGATGAACCGTACGCAAAACAAACGAACTTGAGGAGTCACGAATCGCCGAAATATCAAAAAGATGAACGAAAACACACCCGGAGGCTTGCGTAGGCGCGAGGCACCAAATGGTGACTCGTACCTATGTGAGCCACCAAATGGTGGCTCGCACTAATGCGAACCACCAAATGGTGGCTCGCACCCATGCGAGTCACCAAATGGTGGCTCGCACCTATGTGAGACACCAAATGGTGGCTCGCACAGTCCCGAGCCACCACGACTCTTTTTGACTCCCAAAACATGGTTTCGATGATTTTTAAGGGTTCTTTCGTCCCATGACCTCCCCAACTGTTTTGAGGTTATTCCTAAACGTGTTTAAGCGGTTATTGACTGCAGATAACGTTTAAACATCAGTTCTTATCCAAAAAACACATCTCCAAAAGCCTATAAATAGAAGCCTATGGTCTTCTTTCAAGAGGATCTGAAGTTGAGAAGGCGAGGTGCTGTAAAATTGTCCAGCTAACCATGAATTTTAGAGGAGAATCATCAGATCTTGGCGAATACTTCATAAAGAAAGCCCTTCGAAAGGTTTGTGATTCTTTCCCCTTCTTTCCTCCGGATTAAACTTGGTTTTAATCTCGAGAAGAGCCATAATCTCGCTTGGTCGTGATTGTCGCTTCCGCAATTGTTTCCTTTGTGAAACAAGAGCATAATTATATTGTCTATCGGGTTTGATCTGCGGTGGTCTACGGACTAACGCGTCCCCGACACAGGCAAAGATCCCACGCAAAGTAGCGGGAGATAAACTACTACTGCGTTTTGTTTGATAAAGTTATAATCTTTATTTTTTTTCATTGTAAGAAGATCTTATAAAAAGATCAACTTTTCTTTCAGTTTGAACTTATAATCGATAAACGGTGTAACAGGTTTGAAAGCAATGGAAAAAGCAACTTTTGACGAAAACAAACTGGCGACCACAGTGGGAGCCGACAGTTTCTCTGTCGGAGCTGTAGTGTCGTAACCAAAGATCATCATCCCGATCAACGAAGAGGTTGAGTATGAGTTCAACCAGGCAAAGTATGAGGAATACTTATCCTCATCTTTCAGATCATCCTCTCCTCGTAGAAATAGGAGAGACTCCAAGAGGAAGGTTCAGGGGCACTTGGATCTGAAGGTTCAAAACCAAGATCCTCATCCCGCAGCGGCTCAAGGCACACCTTGCAAAGCCGAACCCACTACTGAAAACGCGCCGACCTTATTCAATAGAGCGCGTCAAAGACGACGTCAGCGCCTCGCATGCCAATTGGCCAAACCTTCCGAGCTAGTTGATGGAATCCGCTATGAAGCGGATCTGAAGTCTAGAAGACACCAACCGCCACGGCTGCAAGCGAATGACTGTTTCAAATCAACGACGAATGAATGGGTCCCCGTTAAGAGGACACGCTCAACTCTTGAAGAACGGATCCTGAAACGCCGCGCGTTACTTGCACACGCAAGAATTCTGGTACAAGAAGCCAAGAAATTACAAACAAACGATGTAGACAATAGATTGTCAAAACCACGTCAAATCTGGAGGCTGAAAATCCAAAACAAGGCCCAAAAAAACCCAATTGTTGGCTGCTGGCTCGGCCAGGGCCGAGCCACCAAACGCTGGCTCGGCCAAGGCCGAGCCACCAAGTGTTGGCCCGCGTCACCGTCAAGCCAATCATCCCCTGTTTGTAGAAAATTTGCCTCCCACGACCGTTTTCGAGTCTCCGACAGCTCCTGTTTCTATTCCGATGACTTCCTCACCTTCGGTAGAACCTTACGACAGCATGGACTTATCCCGATTCAAAGTGAAGATTACAGATCGTCTGGGTCCTTTGCATAAAGATGAACCCCGTATGGTTTGTCAGACTGGGGGTCGTACGTACTTTCTCTCCTACAGAGAAAGTACCAATAACCACTCGCCTCGGATTGCGAGTTGAAGTCTAAGAGCTCGTTGGGTCCTCACGCACACGAAAGCGTGGTTTTAAACGAGTGACTCTTGAGAATAATGACAAGGCGTTTTACCCTCAAAGAGAGCTATGTTCATAAGAAGATGATGACGTTAGAATGGGAGAATTATGCCAGCACAAGATAGGTTGCTCCGATAATCATATCGACGAGTTGTACTATCAGGCTGTGGGTATGAATAAATCTCAAAAGAGAAGTACCCGGGAAACCGATTCTCTTGGTCCATGTACCAAACTTATCAAAGCGGTATTATCAGGGTGTAACTGCCCCAAGACTGCCTCACAAAGGATTTCGGTATTTGAAAGACTTTCTACAGAAAAGCTAAGACACAAGTCAAGACATTTTCGTAAAAGGAAGCCGGCTGTTCAAGAACATGAATTCTCAGTGATTGACTCGGCTACAAACTGGGGCTATTAGTCCTAGAGATTATAGGAGAATTCAGAGAGGGTAGTCCTTAGACGATGAAGCATCAGATGCTAACTCTGCGATCGCTTCAGATGCCACTGTGTCCATCACAGAACAGACTCGAGAATCATTCATGATCACTACTGAACAGATGGCTCAACTCCTTCAAGAAGCTTTGGCTAAGCAGAAAGAGGACTTTAAAATCAAAATGGATATGGCTGTACAACGGGTTAAAGATTTACATACCCAACAGCTCCAACAGTTGTCAAATCAACGCGGTGAATCTAGTCATTGAACTACCAATCAAATAGATAACGACTTAAAAGTGGAGGAAAATATCAATGTCGATGTTCCACTTGAGGATAAAAATACTAAAGACGTCCTTAACGTTGGGGGTGGTACCAATATCCCTCTCCAAAATCACCAGAAGAAAGATCCAGGCGAAGACCTTAAGATGAAAGACCTTGAAAGAAAAATCAATGCTTTGATGTCTGCTCAAGAGGTAAAAAAGACTGGTATTCCGTGCCCTTACCCGAGGTCGTGGGACTCAATTCCATACCCAGCGAAGTTCAATTTAATTAACTTCACACCGTTTTATGGAAGGGGTTCCCCCACTCAACACTTGATTTATTTCAAGTCCCACATGGGGATTATTTCTAGAAAAGAACCTCTGATGGTACGATCGTTCGTAGGAACCCTTCGTGTAGCTACCTTTGATTGGTACCGTCGTCTTAAACTAGGGAGTATCAATAGCTGGGATGACATGGAAAGCATGTTTCTCGCCAATTTCTTTGACGATGACACTGAAGTGTCGATCGGAACACTCTTTGAAGAGAAACAGAAAGATGGAGAGCTTGTTGAGAACTTTGTTAAACGCTTTCGAAACAAGGCAATGAACTGTCGAGATCCAGTCACGGAGGAATTCATCCTCCAAACATGCCACAACAACCTTTCTCTAGATGTGTTAGAAGCTATGGGTACTGTGCCGTCTAAAACATGGAAGGAGTTGAAAGTGCGAGGAGAGCAGGCTGAACGCTTCCTCGAAAGGAAGAAATGTGAAAGTGGGCAACCAGCAAACAATACCCAGAAACAAAACTTTAGCCCCCGTGGTAAAGGGAAGGGGCAGGCAAATGCAGTGGATGCAAATCAGACATTTGAATTACAACCCCAACAACAGCCGCAACAACAAGCGCCAAAGAAACAAACGTCTCAATGGCAACAACGGCCTCCAAGGCAATAGAAAACTTCTGAGCCAAAATTCTCGAAGGAATATTCATTCAAGGAAGACGAGGTCCCTGGTATCTTCAACAAGTACTTGCTGGAGAACAATAAAATTAAGTTACCTCCAATCACTGATCATGAGGGAGCTAAGAAAACTACAGATCCACGATATTACGCATTCCACAGAACAGTCCATCATCCCATGAAGACATGCTACGCTCTCAAGAACAAGATTCAGGCCTTGATCGATGTTGGAATCATTACTCCGAAGCAGCCTAAAGAGAAGAAGGTGGACACGAATGCGGTTTCTATTAGCTTTGGCTCTGTCCCTCTGGCATGGTTTCAGCCAGAGCCTGTATCCGAAGTACAAGTGAAAACTGTCAATGATGATCCTTATGGACAACGTCAGAAAGGGTTTGTACAACACATAACTCCTAGCGGCAAAATTCTTTGGGTCCACCCGGACTTGCTCGAAGATGAGCAATGGGCAGGATCCTCATCTAAAAAAAAGTCAAAAAGTAAGGGCATGACCTGCTGTCTCGTCACAGCAATTCCTGAAAAAGATGATGAAGGTATCCCCACCTTATCACTTTCTGAAGATGAACGAGAAGCTCTTGCCACCAGGGGTGGGAATGAAAATAATTATAAATACCCCGAAACCTCTGACGTGAATGCCAAAACATTGGCCGAACTGGGGGGTGGTTACGACTCTCCCTACACCAGCTAGAAAATCCCAACAAAAATCAGCTAATAAGAAAAAAGAGAAAGAGCCTCAATCTCAGGAAGCTCGGAACCCGAAGCAGTCTCGGTTCAATCGTCCGATTGGGAGAGATAAACCAGGAAGTTCAAATACTCCTTACCGCTTTGATGTTATGGCTCAGCTAGCTAACATCCCAACGAGAATAACTTTATGAGTTATTGCGCCTCTCCAAGGATACTAGAGAAGCCTTGCGAGAAGCTTTAGCTGATTCCGACGCATTCCTTACTCAAGTCGAGCTAGTTCTCGAAGAAACAGAATCATCAATTCAGCTTTACAATTTATCGGCCAAGCAATTCCCTTATATTACGTTCACTAAGGATGACATGCAAGTGAGGAATTCAAAGCATGATAGGCCTCTATACTTCACCGGATACATTGGCTCCAGCGTTGTTAACCGGATCCAAGTTGATCCGGGTTCCGCTGTTAGCATCATGCCACTCCGGTTGATGTATAACCTCGGAATCCCAGCGAGCAAGCTGGCTTCCACAAGTACCGTTGTTCAATACCAGTGGATCCAGATCTTTGGGTAAAGTCCGGATAAAATGCCAACTTGGAGATTTAAAGTTCGAAGTTACATGCTACGTAATCGATGCGGAAACTTCCTATAATTTACTATTAGGTCGACCATGGATCCATGGCAATCTTATAGTTCCCTCTACTCTAATAATGAAGTCAAGACGGTGGTCGCGGATAAGCAACCATTTAAGGGAATGGAAAACTACTTTACCAACTCCCTCCTTTACGGTGCTGAATCCGATACTGAATCATCGGCCTAAGGCACGGATAGTGAGGAAGAAGCCGACACCGAAGCCGGGCTTGATTACAATGGCGGTTTTATACTGAATGACATTGTACCCTTTGTTATCGGTCTTGACGATGGTGAATCGTCAGACGGTAGTTGTAATTGGCAACTTGCCGAAGAAGTAATAAATGGCAATTTAGAGTACTTACAGTGTTTGACTAATGTAATGCAGGGATTGTACGATAATCCCGACATACATATGTCGCTTCAGTCGTCTTGTTTCATGGAAAAGCGCTTCCAAGACTCGTTTGGAACAACATTTGTCATTCCTGTTAAAGTAGGGGGGTGAAAAGGAGTTAGTGTTCGGCAAAGGGGAAGTGTCTCCGCCATCGTATCCCTTTCTAGACGAAGATAAAGAAGATGAGAGATCTGGCATTCATCTATCAAGATATAGTCAACATGCGTGTGATTTCATGAAAAAATAGGGATACAATTTTGCGCTCGAAGAAGGTCTTTGTTTTGGTCGAGGCCCACGAGTTCCACCTCGTATGGCCTATGTACCGAAAGGAAAACCCGATAACTATTATGGCTATAAAAGGGGTCTGGGCTATGCCTCTGATGACGAATGTTGCTGCAAGTCATCGACCACTTAGCAAATCAAGATGGGTATTCTTCCGACTCTTCTAATTGGGACTCAGATGTCAGCCTTGGAGAAGTATTCAAAGGCCTGATGTTGAATATGACCATGGTCGATCCTTCTACGATACAAGAAGACGAACAATTGCCAACGTGGGAGGACCTATGGATTCATCATCTGAATATTCAGTATGGAGATCGATTCGAGCAAAGAGAGAGCCTCCTACCAAAGATAAAGTGGTCCAGGTAAATATGGGTGATGAAGCGAATCCAAATCCAATATTTGTAAGTGATAGTCTTCCCACCCGATGAAAAAGAGGAGTTAATATCCCTCATCAGGGAATTCATAGATGTTTTTGCTTGGAATTATGAAGATATGCCAGGGCTTGATCCGACGTGGCAGCCCACCGTCTTAACATCAAATCGGATGCAAAACCTGTCAAACAACAGCAAAGACGATTTCGTCCGCAAATCATGGAAGCAATTGAAGAAGAAGTCAAAAAATTAATCGATTTTGGTTTTATCCGGGAAGAACAACATCCGGATTGGCTCGCAAATATCGTTTCGGTCCTCAAGAAAAATAGGAAAATAAGGATATGCATCGACTTCAGAGAATTGAATAATGCGTGCCCAAAAGATGATTTCCCTCTTCCCATCACGGATGTTATTATCGATAACACATGTGGGTTTGAGAGAATGTCCTTTATGGATGGGTTTTCGGGTTGCAATCAAATCAAGATGTACCCGAACGACGAAAAACATACTGCATTCAGGACGCCTCTCGGCGTTTTCTGCTATACAGTCATGTCTTTTGGATTAAAGAACAGGCGCCACTTACCAACGGGCAATTTCCAAGAATTTTCAAGAACACCTCCAAAAAACGGTTGAATGCTATGTCAATGACTTGGTTGTGAAAAGTCGTAACAAAGACGATCATATCAAAGATCTAAGGACAATGTTCGACCTCATGCGAACTCACCAATTAAAAATGAATCCCACTAAGTCTTTCCTGGGAATGTCTAGCGGTAAGTTTCTGGGATTTGTTGTCACTACGACGGGTATCCGCGTTGACCCCGACAAAGTAAAAGCAATACATGAGCTGCAACCCCTAAGAAATCTCAAGGAACTCCGAGGATTGCAGGGGCGGCTGGCCTATATACGTTGGTTCATCTCAAATCTATCTAGGAAATGTCAGCCATTCTCCAAACTCACCAAGAAAGGTGTCTCCTTCGTCTGGGATGACGCTTGTCAAAAGGCATTCGAGGATATCAAAGCATATTTAGCAAATCCTCCCGTTCTTGTGGCACCGAAGTCAGGTAAGCCCTTCTTAATTTATATTAAAGCGATGAACCACTCGTTAAGTGCTTTACTTGCACAAGATGATGACAACGGTCACGAGCAGTCCATTTATTACTTGAGTCGAACTTTGGTTGGTGCTGAGTCTCGGTATCCAATGATCGAGAAAGAATACCTCGCTTTAGTATTCGCTATGCAAAAGATGCGGCATTACTTGGTAGGACAAATGATTTACGTTATCTCCAATGTTAATCCGGTTCGAGTATTCATGACACAGCCAGCCTCTATGAACTGGAGACTAGCAAAGTGGGCCCTACTCCTGTCTCAATACGATCTGCACTTCAAACAACAGAAGTCGGTCAAAAACAAGCGATTTGCGATCTTCTAGCGTCTAACCCCATAGCGAATACAGCTGAGTTGTATGATGATTTGCCCGATGAAGCTCACGAAGTCAATACTGCATGTCATCAACAGGTATGGCAGCTATATTTCGATGGAGCTTCCGAGCAACCAATACAGCAAGCGCTCCCGGTAATTCTAGAATCTCCGCAGGAGTTGTCCTAGTTTCTCCGGAAAAACATGTGATACCCCGAGCCTACTCATTGATAGGAAAATGTTCGAATAATGTGTCCGAATATAACGTACTGCTAATCAAACTTAGTTTCGCCAAAGAGCTGGGGTCGAATATCTCGAGGCTTTTGGTGATTCTCAACTAATAGTTAACCAAATCCGAGGAGAATATGAAGTCAGGAATCAAGACTTAGTACCATATACCACAAGGCGGCCATCGAAATGGCAAGCTCGTTCGAACAATTCTTCATTGAGTACATTCCGTGCTTTCAGAATGCATACGCAGATGCGCTGACAGCATTATCGATATCTCTAGCGCAACCTCCTGACTCTGAACAATGCATTACCGTCAGAACCTACCAATTATTTAGCCGGATTACGCCATTAACGTTAAGGAAGCATATACATCTAGGATCGACCTCGAACCCCGAGACTGGAGATTTCCTATAATTGACTACGTGGTGCATGGTATTTACCACAAGACGTAAAAGAAAGGGACTCGATTCGAAGAAGGGCACCGAGATTCTATTACAATCCAACAACCCATACATTATATCGACGCGCATACGATGAGTTATTACTCCGAAGCCTCTCAACCAGGGAGGCAGAAGAGGCTCTTAAAGAAGCTCACGACAGAATTTGCGATGCACATCAACCCGGTCCCAAGCTCTGTGATCGACTCAAAAGAATGGGATATTATTGGCCAACCATGGTCAAAGACGCGGTTGACTACGCTCGACGGTGCTATGCATGTCAAACACACGCAAATTACATGCACCAACCCCCGGAACACCTCCACCCCTCGGTTACTTCATGGCCATTTGAGACTTGGGGAATGGATATCGTTGGTCCTATCTTCCCACCATCAGTTAAAGGTGACCGCTTCATTTTGGCAATCACCAATTATTTTTTGAAATGGGCTGAAGCAGTCCCACTCAAGGAAGTGAAGACAAGCGATGTCGTCAAATTTATCAAAAACCACATCATCTATCGATATAGCATTCCAAGACGAATTATACACGACAACGGTCCTCAGTTTGTGAGCAACGTTTTCATTAAATTCTGCGGAAAATTCAGAATTGAAGACGTCTCTTCTACAGCATATAATCCTACGGCAAACGGATTAGCTGAGGCATTCAACAAGACAATCATAAAGATTTTGTCAAAACTCGTGAAAACTAATAAGCGAGACTGGGATGACAAACTCGGCGAAGCCTTTTGGGCCTATCGTACCACGGTCCGTACGCCTACTGGGGCCACTCCGTATTCACTAGTATATAGATGCGAAGCTGTTCTTCCTTTGGAAATTCAGATTCCATCCCTTAACGATGGAAGAACAACACTAGAAACGTCTCGAAGAACTTGAGATGCTAGACGAAAAGCGCGTGGAGGCTCAACAACAAATTGAGTTTTATCAAGGCAGAATCTCTAGTGCTTTCGACAAGAAAGTCAAGCATCGAAGCTTCAAGGAAGGAGACTTGGTTCTCACCGTCCGGCGTCCTATGATACTCAATTCTAAGAAAAAAGGTAAGTTCCAACCCAAATGGGAAGGACCATTTGTGATAGAGACAGTCTACTCAAATGATGCATATCATCTAATCACCATAGACAGTGATAAGATCATGATGCCAATAAATGGCAAGTTTCTGAAG
Source organism: Asparagus kiusianus (assembly GCA_022839385.1). NCBI lineage: Eukaryota > Viridiplantae > Streptophyta > Magnoliopsida > Asparagales > Asparagaceae > Asparagus > Asparagus kiusianus. The sequence goes on from BQKN01000227.1 coordinate 382,546, forward strand.
AAGTATTATCCTTAGTATGCTCAGAACGGATTTGTTTTTAACGGGAAGTTCCTAGAGAATACCATATATAATATTCTTAAGGATAACCTGTCATCAACCGGTTGTTCTAAATAAGGACCCGTCATTTGAACAGTTCATGTCTGGTCATAAAGAACTTCCACTGAAATCTTCTAGGTACTCTCTTGATTAAGATGAGATTTGATCACTCTTCAGGATCAGTCTTCCCTCACAAAAGAGTTCTCACCGTTCTTCACTATTAGATCGGTTCATGGCGAGCCTAGCAAAGTTCTTTGGGCCAAGTCTGGTCAAACTTCAACTATGATTTGTATTCCCACTTCCACTTTCATTCGGTCAAACCCTTTTACAGTTAGGACCACAACCAAAATCTCCTCTCGATTCCTTTCATGAACGAGAGGCCCACATTCAAATCGATTTCCCTTTCGATAAACGAAAGCCTTCATTTCTTTCGAACGACCAAACCTATAAAAGTTAGGGTCGTCTCAACATCCCTTTTTGGTCAAAACTGTCAAATGACTGTGGTTAAGATCGTGTTTCTTTTCGATAAACGAAAACATTTCACTCCTTTCCTTTCAGCCAACCTATAAAAGTTAGGGCTGGACTCTGAATTTCATCTTGATAAACAAGAAAACTCATTTGCGAATCAGATAACCAATCCTATAAAAGTTAGGGTTAACTGAATCCTCTTGATTCTCAGGGTGGAGATCCCCCTCTTAGTTTCATCTCACAGATTCTCGAAGTGGAGATCCTACTTTAAGTTTCTGCTGCAACCAAGGATAGAATATAAAATTCTTCCTCTTTGATATCGGGTTCACTTCTCCCTTAAAAGAAGGAATGAAGATAGAATAAAAATTCTTCCTCTTCAGTATTGGGTTCGTATTTGCCCCGTGAAAAGACATTATATTCTAATAACTCCGTAATCCATACCTTACAAGTATGATGAATTTTATCTCGAATCCTAAGTAGAGATAAGTCGGCACCTAATACGCGCTGCCGGTTAGTCTTTTACCGTAAGAAAGACGAAGTCCACGTATTCAAATTTGTAGCATTGAGTCTAAAGGAGTTCATTCCTTTAGCACAACGTTACTTGTGAAACGGATCTAGATAATTCACAGGCTAGCCCGATTCAAACGGTAATCGGTAAAGGCATGTCAAATCTGTTGATGGCTGGGGATTTGCCAAAAATCCTAAAGTATTATGGTTGATTATTCTAAACAGAATGAGAAATCATAATAAGAATTAAAATAGACTGAACAAAATATGCGTATCACTAACAAAAACAAGTGTTCAGATACAACAGCTGCAGTCACTTTGCATTGAACTTATGACTAACAATTTGCTGCTCTAATTTGGTTAACTCCTCAGCATAAGTACGTTCAAGTTCACGCTGCAGCTCCGCCTTGAAAGAGTCCTCAGAAGCAGATAGGAGTTGGGCAGCTTCTTCCTCCATCTTGGCTAGCCTTTCCCTCGAGAGCGCTACTTTGCTGGACATCATGGCTTTGCTATGCTCCTCCTCGGCCTTGGTCACCTCCAAAATAGCTCTTCGTTGTTTTGCCTCCGCCAGTTTTTGTTCAAGCTCCGCTATTTCGACATCAACGAAGGCTAACAACGAGTCGATTTCGCGTAAATGAGCCAATCTTTCGGAAAGAACTTCCTCCGCTTGGTTGACACGTTTCCTCTGTGCCTGAATCCCTAGCCTAACGGATGCTCGAGCTTCACACCATGTTTGCAGACGAGTCTCCATTCGCGCAGCAGCATAGCCAGAAGCACCAACGGATTGGAGTTCTTGTAGTTTCACAAATTTGCGCTCTAATTGATTTACATTGTCAGTCAAAGCGTCGGCTATATTGAGAGATCCAGTGTCCTTTATTGAGGCTATTTTGTGCTCAAGGACCGGTCGGAAGTGGCTGAAAGGGATCCTCTTCTCCAGGAGTTTGTTAATTTGCGACTCTACAAAATTAAAGAAGTTGCCAATTTCCAAGCAAAGGAGAAGCTTATCTGGGTCGTCGTCAGATAATAAAGCATCAACAGCCTCACGAAGTTGAGATGACAATCCTGCAACAACAAAAGAAAAAGGAAGCACAAAATCATGAATATCCCATAATTATAAGTCAGAAAATAAAGAAAAAAAAGGATATCGCGCGGGATTTACCAGTCCCCGAAGAGCTTTCTCTAACCGAACGCACTACACCCGTTTCTGGTCGCTCAACTTCATGGGACGCAGGAAGCACTACGGGTGTAGAAGCCGTCGAGGCACCAACTTCTTCAATTGGTCTCACGGCCTATTCAGTCGAACTCCCGCCAATGGTTGTAGCAGGTATGATAGTTGGCATTCCCAAGGAAACCGGGAGTTATTGCTGAAAGCCTGATGACCGAGCGTCGATAACAACCCCTACCAAAAGCAAGAAATCGAGACCCTCAGATTCACCAGACTTTTCGTTAGGAGTAGTAGTATCAGTCTTAATGACTGGTCCTACGATTTTAACCCTCCGATGATTAAATGAAAGATGTCAAGTGAATAAGTGAAACATGGGAATAAGGAACATACTTGCAGGCGAACCAGGTATGTTTATTAGATCAGCGGCCTCGTATTGGGCTTGTTCGAGCAACATATCATCGAGCAGCATATCCTCAGAGGCTGATACCGGATCAAAGTGAGGGCTTCACCCTCCTCTTCAAAAGATGCGTCTCGGGAACCCCCTCGTCGCCGTGACCCTCTACAAGAAAATTCAAGAGTCAAAATACAAATTGTTTCGACTCACCAGACTTACAACAAGAAGTCAAATAGGATTCACCTTCAACTACGACGCTAGGTTCCTGCACCACATTGCTTTGAGCCACCTCTTGCGGCTTTTCTAATAGAGTAAGAAGTATAGAAACAGTTAGCGGGGATACGAATTCCCCATCGTTCAGTTCCCACCACCTGAAAGATGCGCCACTGGTTTTAAGTATACCTGGACTCTCAGCTTGTCCGGTTAAGCTTGGCTTGACGTTGTGACCCGCGCCAGTCTCATCGGGGATACTGGTTTCAGCGTCTACAGGCTCCTCCAGCCTGACTCCAGAAGTTGGTTCCAAGAAGTCAATATCAGGGGAGGAAGCGTCAAAGATAAAGTGTCTTGCAAAATCTTCTCCTGCGAAGTGCGAAATTATTTAAGTTCAGAAAACTCAACATATACCCAAAAAAATTATATGAAGAAGTACTCACCCCCTTCAACCGTCGGTCCTTGATCTGCTAGTCCCGTTCCAGGAATTATAGGGTCGCCCCGTCGCTTAGAAGCCAGCTTCTTGCACTTAGCCGGACGCTCCTCCTCTGGAGCAATAGGCCTCTCCTCCGAAAATTTAAAGCGCAACTCACGCCCTGGAGTGACCTGAGTGGCAGGTCGGGACCGTGTCTAGCGAATAAGGCTGGGCTCCTCTCTCTCCTCTTCCGAAGCTGCACATGGGATTTTAACCGACATCTTATTAGGATAAGTGAATAAGACTTGCATCTTTGGCTTCTTTAGAGGGGGCGAAGGTTTGGACAGTCGAAAGCGGCAAGTTCTTTCAGCAATTGCTAATTCAAATAACTCTAAGGAGAGGGGATCTAACACACCTGTTTCTAGCTCCTCTTCTTCGCCATTGCCTCTAATATCAGCACCACCCGTAGCATAAGGTTCCGTAGTTTCTTTACCAGGAGAAAAATT
>BQKN01000229.1:32177-71794 GCA_022839385.1 Asparagus kiusianus
CGTAAATTGTTTGTTAAATCATTATCAAAACAAGAGGATCCAACAATTAACAGTTCAAGAAATTATTTCACGCATGAAACATGATTAATCGCCTAAAAAATCATATTTAAACTCTTAAACATGCACAAAACATTGATACGAAGAATAAATCATCAAAACTTAGTTAAACAACGTTGTTAAATACTTTTAGGTCTTAAAACATCTCTGTAAAATCATTCTTTATCTTTTAAACATGGAAAGGCCTGATCTTTATTCATATTATACAAAAGGATTATTTTTATACTCAAATTAGTCGATTAGGCTCAACAAAATAACATTAAAACTCATTAAAAACATTTAGAAACTTAGGAGTAGGGTTAGCAGAGATGAAACTTGCCTGAGACTTGTTGAAAAATGTGCAAGATGCAATGTTAATGTAGATCTCCAAGCCAAAATCCAAAACAAACTGAAATCCCGCTCCAAACGCCCTTAAACTCTTTCAAAAATCAACTTAGGGTTTGTAGAATTGTTTGGTTGATGTTAGGGTTTCAAAAGTATGAAATAATAGTGAAAACCTCATGAAAATATAATATATATATATCAAAAAAATGAACATGGGCCTCAAAATACCCGAAACCAGGTTGAAAAAGGAAAACATGATACATGTTTCGCGGTCGACTGCGACGGTCAACCGGGCTGCGGTCGACCGGACTAGAAAATTCTAGTTTCTCAAGATTTGGTCTTCGTGCATGTTTTTGACTCGTTCTATTCTCATGTATGAACTCGTTTATACTCAAAATACTTGTTAATATACTCATACACTATTTAATGATATTTATCTTAATAAATATCCACTTATAATAATTAACCACATATTAATTATATTATCTCAAATTTTTGGGGTTTTACATTCACCCCCCCCCAAAAGAATTTTGTCCTCGAAATTCCATGATCATATCTTAAAGATTAATAATACGAGAAAAGCACTAAGAGAGGATAATCCAAACAAGAAAACCCTCTCGTACACATCTAGTACCATTAATCCCCAGATTCGAAACATAAGCAAACATTTAAACTTAACGGTCTAAAATGCATGCACTCTCACTTAACCCCTAACTAAACGGAACTAGTACGACGGGTGAAAAATCCAAACAAGGAATCCCCCATATATATATCGTGTGTTCCGAATGATTAGAAGCTAAGTGTTGAATGACCTATTCCAGCGTTAAATATAAATGTGGCTGAGCAACATATATAAACATAAATGCATAGAAGCATACTCAAACATCAACATCTTACCTGCTCAAATAGGTGTGGGTAGTCGCGATGTAATCCTCCTCGCACTCCCAAGAGGCTTCTTTGGCTCCTTGCCGGTTCCACTGAACTTTCACTAATGGAATGATTTTATTACTAAACTTTTTATTCTCTCTAGTAAGAATGTATACTGGAATCTCTACGGTAGTCAAATCATCCTCGATCTCTGGTGCATCAATCATTCTCTGCTGCTCCTCATCACACAAATGCTTCTTAAGCATCAAAATATAAAAGATATCATGTACACTCGATATTGATGCTAGAAGATCTAATCTAAAAGAAACAACTCCAATGCGCTCAATAATCCTGAATGGACCAGCATATCTCGGAGCAAGCTTTCCCCGTCTGCTGAATCACTGAATGCCCTTCATTGGCGATACTTTCAACATGATTAAGTCTCTGACCTGAAACTCTAGAGGTTACCGTCTATGATCCGCATGGCTCTTTTGCCGACTCTGAGTTGCAAGAATGCGCTCTCTGATCAATGTCACCTTCTCTGTGGTCCGCCTAACAAGTTCCAGCCCAAACAATAGGCTATCCTCTGGTTGTGCCCAACATATAGGCGACCAGCAAGGCCTTCCGTACAATGCTTCATACAGCACCATCCCGATAGTAGCTTGATAACTATTATTATATGCAAATTCAATCAATGAAATGTGGTCCTCCCAGCTACCCTGAAAATCTATGACACATGCTCGCAGCATGTCCTCTAACACCTGATTCACCCTCTCTGTTTGACCATCTTTCTAGGGGTGGAAGATACTACTGAATGACAATTGGTTGCCGAAAGCATCCTAAAAACTTCGTCAGAAATGGGATGTGAAGAATGATCCCCGATCTGATACAATCATCTTTAGGACTCCATGCAATCGAACTATCTCCCGGATGAAAATCCTCACATATGCCTCTGCTATATAAGTCGTCTTCACAGGTAGGAAGTGAGCCGACTTTGTTAATTAGTCTACTATCACCCAAATAGAATCATTTCCTTTCTTTGATTTAGGCAACCCTACGATAAAATCTATGGAACTATCTGCCCATTTCCATTCTGGAATGGGTAAAAGCTATAGGGTTTCTGCAGGTCTCTGATGTTCTGCCTTGCTGGCAGGTAAAACACTTAGTTATATATTCTACAATCTCTCTACACATGCCACTCCACCAAAAATGTCTCTCCAGGTCCTTGTACATTTTTATCGTGCCTGGATGCACTGTATACCTAGTACGATGCGCCTCGTCTAAAAGTTCCCTCATTAGCTATGAATTATTTAGCATAACTAACCGACCCTTCATCCAAAGACCTCCATCTACTACAATAGTCCAGTCAGCCTTGGGTTCTTTGGAGATCTCCCCTTTTCGGCTTTGAATCCAAGAATCCTCCAGCTGAGCTAGGACTACTCTATCTCTTCAAGATAGATGCACTGATAAGGCTCCCAAGAACGCGCGGCTCCCTCCAATCTCTGTCCTGAAATTATAGTGGCTGAGGTTATAAAGGTCTCGATATAATGAACATCTCAAAGCCACAAGTCTATGACAACGCTTCCTACTCAACACGTCAGCTACAACATTCACTTTTCCTGGGTGATATTGAAGTGCAAACTCATAATCTTTTATAAACTTGACCCATCACCACTGCCTCTGGTTGAGTTCTTTTTGTGAAAAAAGATATTTTAAGCTCTTGTGATCTGTGAACAACTCGAATTACACTTCATACAAATAATGTCTTCATATCTTCAGTGCGAAAACCACTACTGATAACTCCAAATCATGTGTGGAGTAATTCTGCACATGAGTCCTCAACTACCTCGAGATATAGGCCACAACTCTCTGGGTTTGCATCAAAACACCTCCATGACCTGATAATGATGCATCAGTGTAGAAAACAAAAGTCTTGTCACTGCTCGGAAGAATCAACACCGGCACTAAAGTCAACTTAGCCTTCAAAGTCTCAAAGGCCTCCTGGCATTCCGTTCCCTAAACAAACTGTACACCCTTCTTCATAAGGCGTGTAAGTGACATCATAATCTTCGAAAAGTCCTGGATGAACTTCCTGTAGTAGCCCGTCAGATCTAAGAAGCTACAAATCTCGGTAATAGTCTTCGACGACTCCTAATCAAGAACGACCTCCACCTTAGTCAGATCTACGGCAATGCCATCCCGGCTGATAACATGACCCAAAAATCTAACCTCAGATAACCAAAATTCACACTTGCAAAACTTAGTGTACAACTGGTGCTCCCACAAAGTCTGTAGTGCCACCTATAAATGCTGCTCATTCTCGGCCTCCGACCTTGAATAAATAAGGATATCGTCAATAAACTCTATCACGAACTAGTCCAAATATGGACAAAAAACTTAATTCATCAAATCCATGAATACCGCGGGTGCATCTGTCAGTCCAAATGGCATGAAAAGAAATTTGAAAGACCCGTATTGAGTCAGAAAGGCGGTCTTAGGAATATTCATCTCCCGAACCCGCAACTGATGATAACCGGAATGAAGATCTATTTTTGAGAAACACTATGCTCCCTACAACTGGTCGAATAAGTCATCAATCCTCGGTAGTGGACACTTGTTCTGGATAGTGACCTTGTTCAACTCATGATAATTGATGCACAATCGCATTCTCCCTTCCTCTTCTTCAAGAAAAGGACCAGCGCCCCCAGAGAGAATGACTCCAGCAAATGAAACCCTGAGACCACAACTCTTCTAACTGGATCTAGAGTTCCCTCATCTCCACAGGTGCCATACGATAAGGTGCTCGGGAAATCAGTATGGTGCATGGCTGCAACTCTATAAAAAAACTCAACCTCTTTCACTGGAGGTAAACCTAGTATGTCCTGGAAGACATCCTAGTACTCTGAGACCACTCGCGTCTCACTCAAATCTGTGCCTTGATCCTGTAGCATCACCTCCTCGACGTATGCCAGAAATGATTCTGTAATCTGGTTGCCCTGTGAGGTCGCTACCACTAACTCAGATCCATCACTAGCTTGCAAGCTGACTATCTTCGTAAACAGTTAATACTCACATGGTAGGAAGATAACCAATCCATACTAAGGATAATCGAACTTAGATATATGCAGCACGATCAAATAAATCATGAACTCGAAATCATCTAAGCTGACAACACATCTCCTACAAACACTCTCTGAAAAGGATACCTCTCCTAAAGGAGTAGACACAGATAATGGAATAACTAACGACTAAGCTACACGCTGAAGTCTAACCATAAAATCATAGGAGATGAAGGAATGCAAAGTGCTAGAATAAAAAAGAATATGTATTGGAAAGGAGTTCACAAGGAACATACCTTCCACCAGAGTCCCGCTCGCACCATAGTCGCGAGGAACAAGTGCATATACTCTGCCAGTAGCCGAAGGCTGCTGCGCTACATTGCCCGGAACGTATGGGACTATCTGTCCCTGCTAGACCTCCTGAATAGATAGCACCTATCCCTCAATCCTCGGGACTACTGGTGGTGCCTCAATTCTCAACTGCTAGCCCTGGCCTTAGCCCTGAGCACGGTGCTGCTGCTGCTGATGATGATTCTTGCCCTACTGGCCTGATAAAGGTGCACTGTGACACTCGGATGCTCGGTGTCCAAATTTATTGCATTTGTAACAAGTCCCCTGAAACCTACGCTGTTGCTACCCCCTCTGATCCTGCTAATGTCCTTTCTTATGGGGACCCTATTGATGTGGACCCTTAGCCTGCTGGTGGGGTCCTCCTGGTCCTGCAAAAGGTCTATTACCTTTACTTTCATCCCCGGGCTATTCTGATTTAATATTGCCATCATTGTCATTTAGTAACATAGCTAAGTCTGTCTCCTGAGCCATGGCGGCATCCACTACCTCCCACACTGACCGAAATCTCCGTGATACCAGATATCAACGTAAACCTAGGTGAAGCACCATCATAAACATCTGAGCATGTTGCTCCTCGGTGTGCCACATGCCCATGAATCTAAGTAGTGTCATAAATTTACTCTCAAAATCCATCATGGACAGATCCCCCTGCTCCAACCGGGCTAGCTCCAATCCCTTCTCGTCTTTCGCTACAGCCGACACATACTGCTCGTCAAAGAAGTATACAAAAGTCTCACACGAAACCGTCATCCTCTACTCTGGAGTGAAACAAATCCGATACTATCCTCCTACATCGCCCTTGATGCTAAAAGCTGCTAGCCTCTACTTCTGCACAGTATTCATATTAAGCATATCCAAAATGTTGCTCACATCTTCCTTCCATTTGTGTGCAACTATGGAATCCGTTGAACCATGAGACTCTAGAGCCTTCGACTTCTGGTATCTCTCTACTAGACGAAGCCATGCCTCTTACTCAGTAGCTCCATCATCAACTGGTGGTGGTGGTGTATCTATCAGTGTTTCCTTCTGTGTCACCTCCCGTATGGGCGTCTCCTCCTGAATGGGTGCCTCATGTTGAGTCTGATTTGCTTACTGCTTCTTAAGCGCTACCAGTCGAGCTGCCAAATGTGCTATGAGATCCACTAAGTACTGTGGAGCCTGCTGCGGCTCTGGCTCTCTATCATCTTGCTCAGCTCCTTGAGCACGAGTACCTCTGCATCCACGTCCTCTTCCCGAGATCTATAACTTTTCAAAGTAGAGATTATTAAATACAGTAAATAGGATCTCAGGCATAAAGATAAAATATATATCAATAGAAAAAATAATATCACTTATCATCCACCGCATGCTTTATATTTCAAAGCAAATAGTTCATCATAATTTTTTTGGAATTTTCGCGTATATATATATATATATATATATATATATATATATATGTAATACGTCCTCACTAGGAATTCCTAGCGGACTTTATATATGATTCCTAGGAAACTCTATTCTAGCTCCACAATATGACATATGTGTTAGCCTTATTAGGTTTTATGTTTATGAGCCTACTCCCTAATCTTGTTTTGATGATCACAAACAATTCCTAACAACGTGTGTCGAGTGTTTGCATTTGTTTTGGTAGTTAATCTACAGAAATATCCATGTTGGAGGATGGATGGACTAGAGCTTTCACGATCATATCCATTGGAGAATGGAAGGAATAGTGGAGTGATGCAATACAATTCAAGTCAAGATCCAAATTCATGCTTTATCCAAGTTTACCAAGAAGAGCTCATTGAAGATCAAGTAGCTTGGGTAAACTAGTTTAGGGTTTATAGTTTGTGTGTTAATACCTTAAGCTCGATATTATACACACAAAATTTAATAGTTTATGTGTTTTATCCACAAATTTTTTTGCAAACAAATAGATATATAATACTTATTTTTTCTATGTGGATAAGTTGTTTTGGCTTAGCTATATAGATATGAAGCAATATATATCTTTATTTTCATATTTATGTGCTTCATATTATATTGAATTTGAAAAATATTATGTTTAAGGATTGAAGACTTATTTATACTATTTTCATATCTTGTATAAGTCAATAAATTCATTCTAAAGTATTTCAAAGTTTTGTTTAAGTCATTCTGGCAAAATCAAGTTTTTAACATGTTCATACTTATGTGATTTTGCAAAATGATGAGATTTCACAAATGGGAAGTGCTATTTGAAAACTAGTTTTTGTAACATGTTCACTTTCATGTTTACACGCATTCCCAAAAGTTTTATATTTTTTTGAATTTATTTGCTATTTTTAAAAGAGGTTTGAATTTTGTTTTTACTATTCAATCAAAGCTGAAAACATGTTATCAGTCGACTGATGGTTTTTATTAGTGGACTGATGAAACTACCTGCAATCATCAAAAGTTTATGTTTCTTATTTGGTCAACTGACCAGTCGACTTATGAGGTTATCAGTCGACTAACCATGCTCATCAGTTGACCGATGAGCTGTTAGTTACCTGTAACGGTCAGCTCATCAGTCGACTGATCCAACTCGTCAGTCGACTGATGGCCTATAACATCTATTTTTCCAGTTTCTATTTTTTTGTCTTTTTGCTGGGTTTCACTTGGGTTTTGAGCCTTGTTTCTTTATCCTACATATACCCTATTGCATTTCATTTCTGAACTAGCTAGAGAATGTTTTAAAACAAGTTTAAAAAGAGTTTTAATTTTGTTTAAGTTTGTTTTAAGTAAATGTTTACAAAATTAGTTTTGTGAAGATTGTTTTACAATAAGAGGAGATCAATTTCAGTTTGGGCTTTAAATCTTCCAATCCCTCTCTCTTGTTATTAGAGAAGTGTTTCTAAACTCATATCTCTAGCTTGTTTATGCTTCAATTGTTATATTCATATTTGCTAGATTTATTTAAGTTTATATTTGATTTTCTCATTGCTTGCACACACAACCATTGAGCTTATGTATTTTCACATATTGTATAATTTGGGTTATGGTGAGTGTAACCTTGAGAGTGAGCCAAAATTGTGTTCTTATCTATTATAGAGAACAAATCTTGTAATTGAGCTTTATTGTGAGAGTATCACTTTGTAATACACATTTACACCGAGAGGAGTATGTGGTGATGACGTAGTCGATACTAAGAGGAGCGGTATCGGTAGTAAAGCCTAGAGAGAGGTAGTAAAGCTGAGCACTTGAGGGAGGCGATACGTGAGGACCAACACTTGAGGTTGTAGTTTGTGTATGTACATTGTGAGGGACTTATAGAGTTTTCGGTGAACTAGAAAACCGAGTGTGTAGAGAAGTTTTGGTTTCCAAACTGGGTGTATCATGATAGTTAATTCTCCCTGGGAGTGGGGAGCGGAGATGTAGGATGGAAGGTCCGAACTCCGTGATCATATTATTGTGTTTTGATTGTTCTTTGTGTCCACTATTTGTTTACACTATCACTCTTGTTTATTTTCTCTTATGTTTATATCCTTGCATATATCTCATTGTGTATCTCATTGATAGGATATTGCCCTTTGTTTATATTGCTCATTCTTGCTCATATCATATTGTATATCTATCTTGCAAGAATAATTTGTTAATAAGTTTTAATCGGCATTGATATCTAATAAGATTAGCAATAACCCTATTTACAATATGATATGAGCAAGAATCCCCCGCTAGGGTGTTTTCAACAGGGATGATCCTAAGGATATTAGAACCTAGAGCTCTGATACCAACTGTGACGCCCCAGGGTTTATATAAGGCTGCGGTCCAAGGTGAAAACTAGATTGTCAAACCTACCAAGCACCAACACCATGCTACGACATGTTTCACTATCAAAGTTACTATCTCTCTAGTAGATTCAACAAATAGGTGAAGGCACAAAACAGACAAATAATGGAAATAATACATGAACAGAATATGTACAGAAGTAGTATATGAGAAACAAACAACAAATGAACCTAACTTAAATAGAATAAAAATATCTCTGAACTGAACAAATATATCATGTCACAAATAAAACGTCAAAAGGAATCTCTCTAAGGCACTCAGCCTCTACCAAAGAAAATACAAGTCTAGGATCTAAAAATAAACAACTATATGTGGAGTTTTGAAATAGCTACAAATATAAATAACTAGATGGAATCTAAGATATAATCCCATCAACTTGCGACTCTCCGTGCACCGGACTCGCTGTCTGAAAGGGGAGAAAACAATGAGCGTCAAAGCACTAGCAAGATCATCTTCACCGCCCCCAGGGGGAAGGGGTAGGAGTATATAAGAAAATAGAGTTAGTACATATAAGTATAAAATTATTCATATAACTCTAAATAGAGATTTGTATTTAGAAATCCACAAGACGAGAATTAGTACATCGAGCAAAATAATCCAAACAAAGAAATCCTCATGTATATACCATGTATCAAATTGTAAATCTCTAAATACCAATTCCAATCCTATGAATAAAATACATCATATAAAAGAAAAAAAAATACTCCAAACCTTAATCATCTAGAACCAAAATCACATCTCGAACTACCCTCGGGTAGTTGACATAATCATAAGAAAGTATTATCCAACTCAAACCACAATAGGCCATATCATATATTCCATGTATCAAAGATATACCCTACTCTTGGGTAATCTATAATGGAAGCAAACTACAACTATATATATGTTTACATCTCTACTTGTAATAGCGACACTCTTGTAAGGTTCTTACTCAATCACTCTACAGCAATAGGTTTTATCTCCCTATTCCAGCTACATGAGATAATGATACTTTTGTAAGGTTCACATAATAACTTGTGTGAACCCTGGAGCATCACAACTTGGGTCCGGCGATCAAAACCCAAGGAGCTCCTCAGACTTAGGGTCTTACACGGACTCCTATCAAACCGATCATTGCAAAAAGGTGTCCCGCTACTTCCAAACAAACCAGGACACCTCAACGTACTTGTTTGTGTGTTGTACACAAGAGGGGCCAAGAGGCCTTCCTTTCTGGGAGAATTCCTATCACTTCCTACCTAGGGGTTCGTGTCCAAGCCCAAGAGTCCGTTAAGACTCTACTCCCGCAAGGGGTGGTTCTAAACATATGAATCTCGTGACCTTGGATCCTTCAAAGGCAACAACAACTTGTTCTGAGAATATCAACAAGGTTGAGGGGCCAAAGATACTCTTTGAGGTGTCATATACAAGTCAACGTCCCCAAAAGAAAACATCTCTATTAGATAAAGACAACGTTATACTTGGGGGTGGAAGGATAGTCCGTGAGGAATCACACTAACAAATGATGGGGTGCTCCGGTCACCACACCGATGAGTTGTACCGTCAGATTAGAGGTGCGAGCACAACTCAAAAGAGGATTGTTCAAGAAACAAGCTCTCATTGTTCGTGTGAGAGGCTTATTAAAGTAGTACTTTCAGAATGTAGCTACTCCAAGCAAAAAGCCATCTCACGAAGAGTCTCAGTATTCCAAAGACTTTGCACACCATCAACTGAGGTGTCAAAGCCTAAACTAAGACACTTCTAAAAGAGAAGATTTACCTTCCAGGATGATGAGTCCCCTGAAGTAACCATTAACATGGCTGGTAAGGGAAAAGGAAAGTCTAAATGTCATTTAACTGACTCTGATCTCGACTTTACCCTAGGAGGAAGAGTTGATCTAAGAATCTCTTAAAGAATGTCTCGGCTCCAGTTGAGAGCTACCAGACACAAAGACTATAGGAGGATGCATGAAGGAATGTCTTCAGATGATGAACTTTCAGACGCTTGCTCCACAATTGCTTCTGATGATACAATGTCTAGCATATGGTAGGCTAGAGAAGTGTTCACAATCACTCCTGAACACATGACTCAAATGCTTCAAGAGGCTCTAGCTAAACAAAGAGAATAGATTAGGGCTGAAATGAAGATGGTGATGGAATTAGCCATGCAACAAATGATAGAAATGCAGGCTCAGAGACCTCAACAACCTGAGTCCAGTCATCGGGCTGAGTCTAGTCATCACACTACCACATCCACTCAAATCAATATAGATGACATCGACCCAGAAGTGGACGAAGTTATTGCTGCCGATACATCTCCTAATAACAATGACGCTACAAGTGGGGTAATCCAATTGATCCTCCCCAACATCACCCAAAGAAAGAGGGGAGCAAAGACAAGAAAATAATGAAAGAGCTCAAGAGTAAGGTCAATGCCTTGATGTCTGCTGAAGAAGTAAAGAAGTCTGACATCCCGTATCCATACCCGAGGGAGTGGGAGTCAATTCCGTATCCACCGAAGTTTTATTTAATAAAGTTCACACAATTTGACGGGAGAGGCTCGGCAACCCAATATTTGATCTACTTCAAGTCTCATTTGGGTATGATATCTGTTAATGAACCCTTGATGATTCGGTCATTTGTAGGCATCCTTCGCGGGATCGCCTTCAATTGGTATCAATTTCTCAAGCCAGGGAGCATCAACTACTGGGCTGATATAGAAAATTTGTTCATTAGTAATTTCTTTAACGATGACACCAAAGTTTTAATTGGAACCTTTCTAGATGAGAAGAAAAAAGATGGGTCGTCAGTTTACAATTTAGTCAAGTGCTTACGTAATCGGGTCATGAATTGTAGAGATCCGGTTACAGAAGAGTTCATACTGTAAACATGTCATAATAACCTCTTCCTTGATGTGTTGGAAGCTATGGGGGTTGTACCATCAACAACATGGAAGGAGTTGAAACTACATGGGGAATAGGTCGAATACTTTCTCAAAAGAAAGAAGATTGAGAGAGACCAACCGACGGGTAATCCTTCCAAGCCTAATTTCACTCCTCGTGGTAGAGGAAAGGCACCTGTGACTACTATTGATGCTAATCAAACATCACAACAATGACCGCAGCAATCACCACAACAGTTTTAGTTTTAATTACAACCTCAAATGCAACAATAACCTCAGAAGCAACAGAGGACTCCTGATCCAAGATTCCAAAGGGTCTACACCTTCAAAGATGATGAGGTTCATGCCATCTTTAAGTGCCTCATTGATAACAACAAAATTAAGCTGCCACCAATTACAGATCAGGAGGAAGTTAACAAGACTTCAGATCTAAAGTACTGTGCATATCACAGGAGGGTTCACGACCCCACCAAGAATAGTTTAGTCCTTAAAGACAAAATCCAAGCCTTGGTTGATGCCAGCATCATAACATCCAAATTGCTGAAGGAAAAGAAGGTGGGAGCAAATATGGTGTCTATCAGTTTTGGATCTGGCAATGTCATACCTCCGCTATTATTCCAACGGGCGCTTATTCCAAAGGTGGAAGTGAAAACTATCAATGATGATCCACATGGACAATGTCGGAAGGGGCTCGTACCACATACAGCTTCTAATGGTGAAATACTACGGTTTCATCCTGATCTTTTCAAGGATGAACAATGGACAGGGTTCTCCTCTATGAAGAACTCCAAGAGCAAGGGCAAGTCTTGCTTTCTTGTCTTAGAAACTCTAGAGAGAGATGACAAGAACATTCCAACCCTTTCGCTTTCTGAAGAAGAGAACAAGGTTTTGGTAGCTGATGGAGAGCCCGCCTTTTCCACCAGGAGTAGGAACAAATACCGATACTAATACCCAGAAGTTCCCAATCAGAATACCAAGACTCTAGCTGAACTGGGGGTTGCTACAACTGTAGGCGTCAAAAATTGCCTATAGGTTCCCGCACATAGTTCAAGACGGAGAGAAGACGATGAACGTTATTATCCGAGTCAAGGAGGAATATCTAACGCTGACAAGCGCATGAAGTTAATCGGCGAACCATTGATGAAGTAGCAACAAGCCACCAGAATGGCAAACCAAGTGAGCCGTGCACTCACCGGCCTCCTCCATGTGGCCCGCATACTAATCAACCATCTCCAAGTGGGCCGAGTGTTCACTGGCCACCTCCAAGTAGCCCGCATGCTCATTAGCCAGCTCCAAGTGGCCCGCATGTTCGCCGGCCACCTCCAAGTGGCCCGCACGCTCATCAGCCTGATCAAAGTAGCACACTGTTGGGTTCTTTTGTTTTGATGATGATTTACAAACAATTTACTTCTAATGTTATTTGTCTAGTGTTTGTATTTTGTATTTATTTTAGACAAATAATACGTTGGAGGATGGATGAAATCAAGCTTTCACGATCATGTCCATTGGATAATGGAAGAAATTATGGAGTGAAGCCTTGCAATTCAAGTAAAAGATCCAAATTCAAGCTTCATCCGCAAGTTTGCCAAGTCGACCTATATTGAAGACCATCAATCTTAGGTATATAGTTTATAGTGTTTGTAGTATATGTTTATACTTGTGTGTTAATACTTTAAGCTCATATTAATCACACACACGTATTTATTGATTTTATCAAAATATAGGTGTTTTTGTGAAAACATTGTTTTTTTAGTTTATAGACTTCAATATCAGTTTATACATATTTTATTAAGTCTATAAAATCAGTTTATAAAGTTTCAAAAGTTAGTTTATGTCCAATGTCAAAAACAAGTGTTTTTCATTTACATGTTTTGGACAATTTTGTAAAATAAAGAGATTTCTCATTTGTATCATGTTTATTATCATGGCTACAATCATTTCTCAAAGTTTTATATTTTTCTGATTTTATTTGCTATTTTCAAAGACAGTTTGAAAATCAGACTTCTGTTTCAAAACAGTCTGATAACCTGCTATCAGTCGACTAGTCAGTCGACTAATGATATTAGTCGACTGATGATATCAATCGACTGATGAATATGTTCAGTTGACTGACGAAAACACTTAGAATAACAAAAAGTTTCTATTTTATTTCGATCGACTGACCAGTCGACTGATGAGGTCATCAGTCAACTGATAAGGTCGTCAATCGATTGATGAGGTAAAAAATACCTCTAACGGTCAGCTCATCAGTCGACAGATGAAAGCTGTCAGTCGACTGATGCTGTAACGACTAGTTTTTTTAGCCTTTGTCCTATTTTTGGGTTTTTGGTCTTTTTTGCTTTGTTTTTCTTGTGTCTTAGGGTCTCTATAAATACCCCTCCTACCTTAGACCAAAAATAACAAAGAGAATGTTTTAAGAAAGTTAACAAGAGTTTAAAGTTTGGTTTAAGTTTATTTAAGATGCTCTTAAGCATTTTTCTAGTTTTGGTTTGTGAAGACAATTTCACAAGAGGAAGTGGAGATCATCCTTTGGTGTTTGAGCATTCACTCTTCTCCCTCTCTCTTGTTATCTATAGAGAAGTTTTCTAAACTCAATCTAGCTTTGCATTTATATATAATTGTTTAATTATTATTTTTCTAAGCTGGAGTTTATATTGAGTTTAGTTTGATTTTGATTTATTAAATCTCATTATTACACACACCCACTTGAGATTTTAGTATTTTCATACATAGTATAATTGGGGTTATGAGAGATTGTAACTTTGAGTTATGCTTAATTAAGTTCTCACCTTGTTTAGAGAACAATCATTTGTTGTATTGAGAGCTTCATTGTGAGATACACTTTGTAATACACTTGTACACCGAAAGAAGTGTGTGGTGAGAGATGGGATCGTCCCAAGAGGAGTAGGGTAGGTGGTAATGCCTAGAGGTAGGTTGTAATTCCTAATACTTGAGGGAGACACGGGCTAGAGACCAACACTTAGAGGGCGTAAAGTGGGATTGCATGAGTGTGAGATTGTACAGTTTTCGGTGGACTAGAAAACCGAGTGTGAGGTGTAAACATTATTCGGGTGAGCGTAGAAAACCCGGTTGTGATAGTGGAGATCTCCTCGAGGTGAGGAGCGGAGACGTAGGTCATGGGGACCGAACTCTGTGATCATATCGTTTGTTTGAGTTTGCATTGACGCTCTTATTTTTATGTTCGTCTTATATCGCATTTGTCAATTGTTCATTGTTTATATTTCCACTATCTTGTTTGTTTATTTTTACCCTTGTTTATATTGCTTATCCTTGCATATATCTTGTAGTATATCATATTTGCAAGGATAACTTGTTAATTAGTTTTAATTGGCATAAAATCGTATTAGAATAGCATAAATCCTATTCACCCCATCTAGGGTTCCTTCCTAGTAGCAATAGGGTGCTTTCACACGCGTGTTCACCGACCACCTCCAAGTAGCCCACACGCTCATCAGCCAGGTCTAAGCGGCCCCACGCACTCGTCAGCCGCCTCCAAGTTAACGAAACGTATGAAGCGAATCGGTGAAGCGAACAAGTCAATGAAATGATGAAATGCGCGTAACGATAAAATAAGTCCAACCCGAACAAACCAGAAAAGCCCCTGGTGGCCGAGTCGTGTCAAAACGACTCAACCAAAGCCAGTGGCTTGGCCAAAGGCCGAGCCACCAAATGGTGGGTCGGCCAAGGTTGAGCCACTAAATGGTGGCTCGGCCAAGGTTGAGCCACCAAATGGTGGCTCGCATAGATGCGAGCCACCATTTGGTGGCTCGCACAAGGTCGAGCCACCAAATGGTGGCTCACATAGTTTTGAGCCGCAAACACGTTTTTGACGGGATTTCTCGGGATTTGATCATTTCAGAGCCTACCAACTGCTTTGATACTATCCCTGAATGTTGTTAAGTGGTTGTTAATTACGGATAATGTTAAATCATCTTTCTTATCTGAAAACCGAGCTTCCGAAGCCTATAAATACAGCCCTAGATCCTTCATTTGTAGGGATCTAAAAATTAGAGGCGAGGTGTTGTCAAATTGGAGAGTGAACCACGAATTTCAAAGGAGGGCTAACACATCTTGGCAAACTCCACCATAAAAAGAGAGCTATTCAAAAGATCTGAGACCCGTTTCATTATTCCTTAAGATCAGACTTTGTTTTGATCTTGAGAAGAGTTGTAATGTCGCTTGGTCGAGATTATCACTTTTGCGATTATTTCCTTTGTGAAGCAAGAGCATTAAATTTTTATTCTGTCAACCGAGTATGATCCGCGGTGGTCCACGGACTAACATATCTTCAGCACAAGCAAAGATCCCACACAAGTAGCGGGTGATAAACGTCCTCTGTGGTTGTTTGAAGAGGGTTGTAATTTTTTTATTTTATTTGTGTAAGAGTGTAATCTTATAAAAGATTAACTTTTTTAAATTTGTAATTGATAAACAATTGTAATGGATTCTACAAATAAACCACCTTTCACCCCAAATACGCTGACGACCACAGTGAGAGCTAACAGCCTTGTTACCGAGGCTGTCATGTTACAACCAAGGTTCAAGTTCCCGGTTGATGCAGAGGTTGAGTATGAGTTTGACCAGACCAAGTTCGAGAAATACCGCTCATCCTCCTCCTAAAGATCTTCCATGCCCTGTAGGTGCAAGTAGATCTCACCTTTTGAGAAGGTTAACATGCCAATGAAGGCTTAAGGTGACTCTCACCCAATTATTGTTGAGGTTTTCCCTCGTAATGCTCCTCCAGCATCTAATAAAGCCGAGATTTCAGATCACAATGACTCCTCTTCAGTATATGAGTTGTTTAATGAAGGCGTGCCGATTCTGACGAAGAGGGCTCATCAGAGGCAACACCAACATCATGCACGTCAACTTGCCAAGACCTTGGAATCAGTTGTTCTAATGAAGGCGCATCCAAAAGCACCACACACGTACCTTAGTACGAAAGGAGCAAGACATGAAGCAGGAAGAGGTGGCTAAAAAACCACCAAAACCTTGCCAAATTTGGACGCCAAAGTCTAGAACAGCGGCCGAGAAGATTAAGGATCGGGGGTCACATCAAGGTGACTCAGCCAACCGCGGGTCACATCAATATGACCCAATCCATGGTGGGTCACATCAATGTGACCTGGCCATTCGTGGGTCATCTCAAGGTGACCCGTGGCGAGGCCGAACCAGATAGGTTCCCACGGCTTTTTCTCCACTTCCATCAAGTTTTATTCCTGTTCTGATGGATCTTATACCTCCGGTGAAGCCTCATGACAGTGTGGATCCCTCCTGATCCAAATAACGATGGAAAATTGTCATGGCCCTTTGCAAGAGGATCAAGGCAAAGCTCAGGTTAAACAACGCTTGGGTCCGGTGAATGAACCCCGAGCGACTCTTCGGATTGGGGGTCGTATACGTCCTCCGAACAAGCCGAAGCGATCCCGTATAAGGGAAACTCCAGTTTCCACCAACTTGGGGGGTATATATCTAAGACTAGGAGCCTATTAAGGTCCCACCATCACGTAGGCATGGTTCTGAACGTGCGACTCCCGAGAATGCTAAGAAGGCATTACATTCCCAGAAGAAAACGTGTCCGTCAGACTACAACATTATACCTAGAAATTCAAACAAACAACTGATAGGTTGCTTTGATCACAACACTGATGAGTTATACTATCAGGCTGGGGTGTGAACAGATCGTGAAAGAGGAATACTTGAAAGACAAGCTCTCATTGTCCATGCAGAAAGCTTATCCGGGTAGTATTATCAAGATGTAACTGCCCCAGGACCATTTCACAAAGGGTCTCAATATTCAAGAAACTTGCAACCGAAGCATCAAGGATCAGATCAAGATGCTCTCGCAAAAGATCAACCATTCAAGATGATGAACTCCCGAAAGTCACCGTCAACATGGCTGACAAAGAAAAGTCTGTGTCTGCTTTGAGTGAAACTAATCCCGACTTTTCTCCAAGAAGAAAAGTCAATTCAGAGATAGCCAAACGAATGTCTCTTCTCTAGATAGAAGCCATCAGACATGAGGATTACCCAAGGATCCATGAAGGACTATCTTCAGAAGACAAACTTTCGAATACTTGCTCTGCAATCACCTCCAATGATATAATATCTAGCATGGGGCGAGCTCGAGAAGTATTCATGATCACTACTGAACACATGGCTCAACTGGTTCAAGAAGCTTTGGCCAAGCAAAAAGAAAAATTTAAGGCTGAGATGGAGTTAACCATGCATCGGATGAAGGAGTTGCATGACCAACAGTTTTAAGCCTTATCAAATCAGCTGTGAGAATCTAGTCATCGCCATCGTATCAGTAGTGACTTAGACATGGAGGAAAATCACACCGCTAATACCCTTCCCGATGACAAAGAGACTGGGGGTGGCCCTAACAATAACAACAACGGTAGAGGTGGTCCCATCACTAATGACAACACTCGGGATGGTCCCATCGTTCCTCCACAAAATCGCCCGAAGAAAGATACATGAGAAGACGAGAAGATGAAAGAGCTGGGGAATAAAGTGAATGCCTTAATGTCCACTCAAGAAGTGAGGGAAATGGGCATTCCGTGCCCGTAACCAAGAGAGTGGGATTCAATCCTGTACCGGACGAAGTTTACCCTAATTAACTTCACGCCATTCGATGGGAGAGGCTCGCCAACTCAACACTTGATCTATTTTAAGTCTCATTTGGAAGCGATCTCCAGGAATGAACCACTAATGATCCGATCATTCATAGGCACCCTTTACAGAGACGCCTTCGATTGATATCGACATCTCAAGCAAGGGAGCATCAAGTGCTGGGACGATAGTGAAAGCTCATTCCTCAGCAATTTCTTCAATGATGACAGTGAAGTGTCAATTGGAGCTCTTTTGGATTAGAAGCAGGAAGACGGAGAGTCAATTGACATTTTCATCAAACGCTTCTGAAACAAGATGATGAACTGCCGAGATCTGGTCACAGAAGAGTTCATAATATAGACCTGCCATCACAATCTCTCTCTCAATGTCCTCGAAGTCATGGGGGTCATCCCCTCAACCACGTGGAAGGAATTAAAACTGCATGGAGAACAGATCAAGTGCTTCCTCAGAAGGAAAAAGGCCGAGAGAATCCAACTGACAAAGCATGTGGTTGATGTTGATGTTAATCAGACGTCACAACAACAACCTCGGAAACAACGAAGGACTCTAGATCCGAAACTCCAAAAAGAGTACTCTTTCCATGATGAGGAAGTCCCAGCCATCTTGAAATACTTCCTCGCCAACAACAAAATTGAGCTACCACCTATTAAATATAAGGAAGTAGCTAAGAGGATTACGGATCCAAACTACTATGCGTACCACAGGAGGGTTCTTCATCCCAACAAGGTTTGTTTCGGCCTCAAAAACAAGATCTAAGCCTTAATTGACACGGGCGTCATAACGGTAAAACAAGCTAAATAAGAACGGAAAAGACTCCAAAGAGTATACGAGTATAAACTGTTTCTCCATCCGACTCCGAAGAGTAAACGAGTATAAACTGCTCCTCGTTTGTACTCCAACAAGGTATACGAGTATAAACTATTTCCAAACCTCCAATTAGTATATGAGGCTAAACTATTCCCTACCTTTAACGGAAAGTTCCTGGAGAATATTACACATAATATTCTTAAGGATAACCCAATGATGTGGCTGAAAATAATACACCCCCATTAGACTCAGTGTCGCCAAAAGGCTGGGGGTCGATACGAAGTTCGAGAGGAATACAAAGTTAGGAATCAAGACCTGATTCTGTACCAAGAACGTTAGCATTACCCACAAACGAGAAGTTCCTAAAAAAGTAATGTCCCTAAGTACATTCGAGATAACCCCTATTTCTAACGGGAAGTTCCTGGAGAATACTACACATGATATTCTTAAGGATAACCCAAAACCAATTTATTCTTAATCATAATAAAAAATAATTAAGAACCTCTATTGTGGCTATTTAATCATTTTTAAGATGATTAAAATCCTCCCACAATGACTTCTCAAGCACTCTTTCGTTGAGATGAGATTCAATGACTTCATCCGGTCAATCTTACCTCACAAAACCCCCATGGTCTAATTGTGGAGTGCTTAATCCCTTACTGATCAAATCAATTGACGGTAGAGTCTACTAAAATTCTTTCTGGTTTGATCCACTCAAACTCTTGTTGTTCCTGTGCACCCAACACTTCTATTATTAGAATCTAGACATAGTACTGGAAATTTCCAACCCTCTCGTGCTAAAGTCCTCGCAACTTGACACTAGAAACTCCCACTGTATTGACATAGTGATTTGTGCAAATCAACACTCCCACTGTTATTTGTACAACCTCACTCTCATCTTGGTCAAACCTTTAAACAATTAGGACCACAGCCAAAATCCTCTCTCGATTCCTTCCACAAACGAGAGGTCAACTTCTAAATTGAGCAACTAGACCTTTAAATAGTTAGGGTCGTTCCTCCATTCCCACTTGGTCAAACCTTTAAATAGTTAGGACCACAGCTAAAATCCCCTCTCGATTCTTTACACGAACGAGGGTCCACTTCCAAATCAAGTGACTAGACCTTTAAATAGTTAGGCTCGTTCTTCCAATCTTATCTTGGTCAAACCTTTAAACAGTTAGGACCATAGCCAAAATCCCCTCCCAATGTCTTCCACGAACGAGAGGTCCACTTACAAATCGAGCGACTAGACCTTTAAACAATTAGGGTCATTCCTCCATTCCCACTTGGTCAAACCTTTAAATAGTTAGGACCACATCCAAAATCCCCTCTCGATTCCTTCCACGAACGAGAGGTCCACATCCAAATCGAGCGACTAGACCTTTAAATAGTTAGGGTCGTTCCTCTATTCCTACTTGGTCAAACTTTTAAACAGTTAGGACCACAACCAAAATCCCCTTTTGATTTCTTCCACAAACAGGAGGTCCACTTTTAAATTAGAGGATTAAACCTTTAAATAGTTAGAGTCATTCCAAACCTCCATCAGTCAAACCTTTAAATAGTTAGGACCAAAACCGGAATTCCCTTTCGATAAACGAAAGACCTCCACCAACATCGAGCGATCAAACCTTTAAACAGTTAGGATCATCTCAATCTCTTCTCTAGTCAAACCTTTAAATAGTTAGGGCCAAAGTCGGAATTTTATCTCGATAAACGAGAAATCCTCCTTCAGGTTGGACAACTAAACCTTTAAATAGTTAGGGTTATTTAAATCTTTTTGATTTTCGGAGTAGAGATTCCAATCTTAGTTTCACCCTTTAGATTCTTGAGGTGGAGATCCTACTTTGAATTTCTTTTGCACTTGGAGATAGAATATAAATTTTTTCCTCTCCAGCATTGGGTTCGTCTTTGCCCCAAGAGAAGACACCACCTCCAACACTATAATTCATGCCTTATACGCATGGGAAATTTTATTCTGAATCCTAAGTAGGGATAAGTCAACGCCTAACACGCGTTGTCGGTTAGTCTTTCACTATAAAAAGGACAAAAGCCCACGTATTCAACATCGTGGCAGGCTGTTATTAATAACACAATAATCCATGCCTTACACGCATGGGAAATTTTATCCCGAATCCTAAGTAGGGATAAGTCAACGCCTAACACGTGTTGCCGGTTAGTCTTTCATTGTAAAAGGGATAAAACCCCATGTATTCAAAAATTGTGGCAGGCCGTTATTAATAACATCATAATCCATTCCTTATACGCATGAGAAATTTTATCCTGAATCCTAAGTAGGGATAAGTCAACGCCTAACCCGTATTGTCGGTTAGTCTTTCGCCGTAAAAAGGACAAAAGCCCACGTATTCAACACTATGGCAGACCGTTATTAATAATGCCATAATCCATGCCTAACACGCATGGGAAAATTTATCCCGAATCCTTTGTAGGGTAAGTCAACGCCTAACATGCGTTGTCGGTTAGTCTTTCATCGTAAAAAGGACAAAAGACCACGTATTCAACATCATGGCAGACCGTTATTAATAACACCATAATCCATGTCTTACACGCATAGGGAATTTTATCATGAATCCTAAGTAGGGGTAAGTCAACGCCTAATACGTGTTGTCGGTTAGTCTTTCTCCGTAAAAATGACTGTAGGCGTCAAAAAATGCTTATGGACGTCCAAATACTACTCAAGACAAAGAGAAGATGATAAACACTACTATCTAAGTCATGGGAGATCATACAAGACCAAAAAAAGAAAAAGGATCTGTGAATCAACACGAAACAATGGGAACTACCACATGTGGGCGTGGCAGTGCTGGCTGCCACGCATAGGCACGGCAGTGTTGGTTGCCGCGCATAGGCACGGTAGTGATTGCTTCTGCGCATAGCCATGGTAGTAGTAGGTGTCGCGCAAGTGATGGGGAGGTGCCGCACAATTTCTGGAACAGTTATGCAATGATTTTTTAAAGTCCACGTGGTGCCAGGATAAAAAGGAGACGTGTGCTGACATGGACAAGCGGTTAAACCACAAAAAAAGGTGGTTAATGGCCGTTGGAGAACAATTTCAAGCATGACTGAATGTGGCAGAAACCGTCCCTTTAGCTACGCCAGTCTACACTGACGCGCTAATAGCCGCGGCAGTGAAGACTGACGCGCCCAAGGAACATGTGATGGGTGGTTATTCGGCTCCCGTTTCAATAGTTAGAGGCCCCTATCCCTATAAATACTTTCCTAGACATGAAGTAAAGACAGAGAGCAGATTGTAGAAAAGAAGCTTAAGCTTTTGGTGAATTTGAGCAAGAGAGAGAGTCCTCATTCCTCACAAACGCTTTTTAATTTTTTAGCGACTCCTAAAGATCTAAGCTCTGACTTAATCTTTGAAAGAGTGAACATCTTACATCGATAAGATATTCGCTTCAAATTCTCACTTCGATAAACGAAGAAAGGATCCCTAAAACCTTCGCAATCAGTGATTTGGTGGTCCACGAGCCAAAGCACTCCCGACACAGGCAAAGTCCTACAAAGCAAAAGTCGATAAACGATTTTTTGTGTTATTTTCCAAGAAAGTAGTAATTTGTTCATTTTTCATTGTAATTCACTGTAAACAATTAAAGTTTTAACAGAATCGACAATGAAAATGACTTTCGGCAAAAACAAACTGGCGACCACAGTGAGAGCCAACGGTCTCGCTGCCGAGACCATCGTGTCGCAGCCGATCAAGATTGTGATCAACGAAGAGATCGAATATGAGTTTGATCAAGCAAAATTCGAGGAGTATCTATCATCCTCATCCCCAAAATCTTCCTCGCCTCGTAAGTGCAGGAAGATTTTTTCTTCTAGGAAGGTTTTCCAGTCTTCAACTTCGGTGAAGGCCACATTTGAAGACTCTTGCCCAGTCGTTGCTAAGGACTCTACTTGCAACATATCTGCTCCAAATGACCCTTCACCGGTTGTTCACTCAAATCCGCAAGTGCACAGATATCGTTATAGCGATGCAAGGTCGTATCATCAGGGACTTCGTTGTTAATTACTGATTTTCACTATTTTGTGACTATCTAAACCAATCGTGTTAAAAAGTATGATTTTTGACTATCAATAACGAACACGCTAGCTAGTATCAACGACGAATTCACTCAATTAAAAGAATCTAGGATTGAACTTCGATTTCAACTCTGGTTTGAATCAAGGAATTAATCAATTATTATCGAATCTCTCAATGCATTAAGAACGACTAACCTATGATAACTATTAGTCTCTTTCGACGACTAGAAGTCGTGCCTAATTCAGCGTAAGCAACCTATTTTCATGGTGTTAAACCAAATTAAACCCATTAAATTCTTGTTAATCCCTCATGTTCTTAAGAATAACTAACCTACTTTCGTGATCAATTAATTCTTGTACAATTACTATTTTCCGGCGTCAATCTAACCTTTCAGTTCAAATCAACATCCTAAAAGAATTAAATCAGTGGCCAATTGAATTAACCCTAGGCAATTAGATCTAGCAGTTGAATAATGCAAATCGAACGATCAAAACAACAACAATCAGTTCATTAATTCATAACCACAGCCGAACCTTGTTCAATCCCAGATAAGACAATTACTCACACATAATTAAAATAGAAAACATGATAACGATATATAAGATCATAATCATAAACTAGAAATTGAAATAGATTAGAAAGATAAACCGTAGTGTCGAAGTTGCACACAATTCTCCACAAACAGCAGGTTCCAAAACAAAAGAAAAACCTAATCTAAGAGTTTTTGTAAAGAGAAGAAGAGAATAAGAAGAAAGAAACATCCAGATCTCCAGCCTTCGGGGTCCTCTCTGATGCTTCAGGGCGTCTCCTTTTAATTCTCTTGCAAAAACGTGTTGAAAGATAACTTCAAATAATGCTCCAGATCGCATGATAACTGACTGCTGTCATCCAACACGGCTGTGCAGATCAACATGACCAGGCCGTGTTTAATTCTGTTTCGCTCTGCTTTCTGGGCTTATCTTCTGTAATCAACACGCCTGTGTTGTTGAACACTGGGTGACCGTGTAGCCACTTTTCATGCATTCCTTGACTCCTTCTTGACTCCGAATCCGCGCTAAGCTTCAGTAATTCCTACACAATATATAAATGGAGCAGTAAACAAGAACTAGGGAGCTTAACATGGCCAAAATGCAAGAAAATACATCAAATAACAATGAATCCATAGGTGAAACATAGTCAAAATATAGATAATATTCATGTTTATCAACTCCCCAATGCTTGAACTATTGCTTGTCCTCAAGCAAAACAGATGGAAACACACACATGAGAGGGTACAGATTCAAAGAAAATAGAAATTAAGCACAAAGGTATCCACTATTCTCAAGTTCACATGCAACATTATTCCACTCAACCCCATGTCAAAACAGAAATCATGTCTCAAGTTCAAAGTTGAAGAAAATGTATCTGTAATCGTTCACGTACATTAGTGCAAGTGACTCAACTTATAAACATTGGAAAGATAAATGGCATGACAAAGTTAAATTTTTTTTTGATTGCCCAAAACTCCTTGTGACAGACACATATCTCATCACAATGGGTCATACTCTTCCTACTTAAGGTCTCAAAGGAGCACTCGGTTTCCTTGCATTTTATTCAAAAAAAAATTTTTTTTGAAAATCCCGTCATAATTAACACCTATTGACATGACAGCCATACTTCTGAGGGTGCGGTGCCAAGTACTCAGTGCAACAGACTTTAGGATTTTTTTTTACAAGGCCGAGTGTTTCTCCAGTAACTAAAAAGTAGTCCAAGTCACCAAAGAAGCTTAGGTTTTAATTAGATGGGTTGAGCTAAAATCCATTCATATCTCTCCAATGTTTAGAGTTAAGTGTCGACAAATGGAACTTGAACAGATAACATCCTAACCAACTGAACATGAAACAAAGATATTTTTTTTTTACACAATGGGGCATCTGAAATAAATGATGTACGTGCTGAAAGGTTTTCAAACAGTGGTACTCTTTTTATTTTCTTTTTTCTTTTTCTTTTAAAAGCTAAATGAAAAATCCCAACACAGAAAACAAGCACTCAAAAACACCAAAGCATACATGAAACATCATCCCAACAAACCAACTCACTCCCCCATGCTTGAATTGCACATTGTCCTTAATGTGTTTGAGTAATTGAAAGGGGGATAAGAGGGACTCATCGCTCCTTGAGGTGGCGGTGGAGGTGCATAATCATGAGGTAGAGAAAAGTGGTGCAAATCTTGAATCAACTGGTTCATCGTCCCTAGTGTAGTGCCAAAACCATCCAGACGCGCGTTAATGGCATGGAATTGTGTGCCCATATCTTGTCGTAATGAGTGGACGGACTCTTTCAATTGTTGCTGCCCACGCTCCAACATGTTGAACCTGTTGATCCAATTAAGGGATGCACTAGATGTGGATGCACCTTGGGGCGAAGCGTGTGGAGCTGGTTGTTGTAGGGGTACCTGAGGAGGTGGTTCGTAAGGCAAGTCACCTTCAGGTGGCTGCCAATTTTCCTAGCTTTCAATGTTAGTAAGATCATGATTAGGGAGTGGGAAAATAGGGCCTTGAAAGAAAGTTAACCAATATTCGTCTTCAACTTTAGTTATAAGACCAAAAGTTGTGCAATATGGTAGATCCAATCGGGATATTGGTTTCTCAATTGGTAGGTGAGTGAATGATAATTTCATACGTTCTGCGAGGATTGTGATCATCCCTCCAACAACAATGTCACCTACACTAGATTTCCCGATTTTTTCTAACTGTTTGGCTAAAAAGTATCCCACATCAACTACCATCCTATTGACAAGACAGTATAACAAGAAGACTTCGGTATCCCTAAAAACACTGACGCTCTCTCCCCTATAAAAGATGGTGTTTGCTATGAGCCGCTGTAGATAACGGAAAACAGGGTTATAAATTTGGGAAGCCTTATTTTTAGAAGGTTCATAAGGTTGAACATTTGCTCTACCCTCTCTCTCACAGGTTATTGCTCTCCAAAAGATGGTTGGATCCCATTCTCTCGGGGGTTTTCTAAGTCCCTGTTCAGGTAGGCCGAGAAGACGGTTAAATTTAGCCATACTGATCACATAGCATTTGTTAAAGAATCGAAATATCAGACGACCACCTGCGATGCTATCGCTTGCATCAACAACTAATGAACTTAAGAACTCAAGGGTAAGTCTCCTGTATGTAGGCCGATGCAAAGTCACAAATTCTCCCAAACCAATGCCATTGAACAAATTATAGATGTTTTCTTTTAGTCCTAATTGTAACAATGCATCATTATCAATGAATTTTGTCGATGTCATGCGCCTAGGGACCAAATTATTAAACCGTACCTCTTGATTAAGATCAGGGTCAAAGATAATACCATCAGGGTTATTGGAAGGAGGCGAAGGGTTACCCCTTGTAGACCGGTGTTGCAATGCTGTCGGTGAGTTGGAGGTTGTTGCGTCATTGCTTTTTCTGCGTTTTGGAGCCATGGGGCTGAATGGGAGATCGTTGGAGTTGCGGGACGGCGCTTCTCTCGTCGGAACTTCAGACGTGTTGGCTTTGTGTTGGAAACATTGCTGGCCTTGGGTTAGAGAAGAGGTGGAAAGGATGACTAGAATGGGGAAAGTCAGAGGGAGGATGAGTGTGGGAAGTATGGGAAATCAATGGGGAAGTCTGTGAATTGCCGGCTTTGGGTTTTAGGAATTGTTAATGGGTTGTCAGGAGTTGATAGGCCTTTTGGGGAGGTGGGGGGTGTAATCGGGATTGATAGGCTGTTTGGGAGGTGATGAATTTAATTGGGATGTCAGGTTTTTGTTGGGTTAGGTGGGTTTGGGAGTTGGGGTCAAAGCAGATGGAAGGAGGGTGGGGTCAAAGAACGAAAAGAAAAAAGGTGGGGTCAAAGAACGAAAAGAAAAAGGGGGTGGGGGCAAAGAAGTCTGGATTTCATTTTTTTTTCGGCCACGGGTGTGGTGGACGCCTTCTCAGGGTGTGGTAGACTCTGGAAATGAGGTGAAGACTGTCCCGACTGCTACACGGGTGTGTTGGTGGACACGGGCTAGCCGTGTCAACTGTGTTATTAATATTTTTCCTTCTGTCCTCTTTCGCTTTGAACTCTCTGTTACCTATTTTCCTTTTGTCATTCACATACACACCAGTTCACGGAAACCTGATTACATGTTATGAAAACTAATAATTAAAACACTAAAAAGAAAAATAAAATGAAAGAGAAACTTGGGTTGCCTCCCAAGAAGCGCTTGTTTATGGTCATGAGCTCGACCCCTTCAATGCTCATAATGATGATGAATCGGGAAGGGTAAGAGTACCCAACTTCTCGATCGGAGTTCCTGCGAAATAATGCTTTAATCGCTGTCCATTGACCTTGAAGGTTCCTGTGGCTTCACTCCATACTTCGACAGCCCCAAATGGGTATACTTTACGCACTTGGAATGGTCCAGACCACCTCGAACGAAGTTTTTCGGGAAAAAGCTTGAGTCAAGAATTAAACAAAAGTACCAGGTCTCCTTCTGTAAATTCTTTACGAAGGATGTGTTGATCATGCCACTTCTTTGTTCTTTCTTTGTAAATCTTGGCATTCTCATATGCATCCAACCTCAATTCATCGAGTTCATTTAGTTGAAGCTTTCTCTGTTCTCCTGCTTCTTTCAAATCTAAATGAATGTTCTTGATAGCCCAATGTGCCTTATGTTCCACTTCAACTGGTAAATGACATGATTTCCCATAGACCAACCTGAATGGCGCCATACCTATAGGAGTCTTATAAGCTGTCCGATATGCCCAAAGAACATCATCTAGCTTCATAGACCAATCTTTTCTTTAACGAGACACTGTCTTCTCCAAGATTCCTTTGATTTCTCGATTAGTGATCTCCACCTGACCACTTGTTTGAGCATGATACGGTGTAGCCATTTTGTGAGTTACTCTGTACTTCCTTAGAAGCGTACTTAGGACCATGTTTGCAAAGTGAGATCCTCCATCAATGATTACAGCTCTTGGGACACCAAACCGGGGGAACATGACCTTTTGAAATAATTTGACCACCACTTTCACATCATTTGTTGGGGATGATAAAGCTTCAGCCTATTTTGACACGTAATCCACTGCTACTAATATATACTTGTTGTTGCGTGATGGTGGAAAAGGTCCCATAAAGTTAATCCCCCACACGTCGAAGAGTTCGACTTCAAAAATGTTATTTAGTGGCATCTCATTCCTCCGTGAGATATTTCCTGTCCGTTGACAACGATCACAACTAAGCGTGAAACGTCTCACATCCTTGAAAAGTGAAGGCCAATAGAACCCAGATTGCAAAATTTTAGCGGCGGTCTTGGTGGTGCTTGCATGACCTCCGTATGGTGAAGAATGATAGTGGGATATGACATCTAATACCTCCTGTTCGGGCAAGCATCTTCTAAATACTTCATCTGCACAACGCTTATAAAGACAAGGTTCATCCCAATAATAGTGCTTAACATCTGATAGGAACTTCTTGCGTTGTTGATAGGACAATTCAGGTGGTAATACCCCACAAGAAATATAGTTCACAAAATCAGCGAACCAAGGGGCTTGAAGACTTGTAACAGCAAACAGGTTGTCATCTGGGAATGAATCATCAAATGGCTCCCTTTCACCTTCTCCTTGATCCATTTCTTGCCTGAGCCTAGAGAGATGATCAGCCACCACATTGTCAGTTCCTTTTTTGTCTTTTATCTCGAGATCAAACTCCTGTAATAAGAGAATCCACCTTAGCAGTCATGGTTTTGCATCCTTTTTAGCCAAGAGGTACTTCAAAGCAGCGTGATCCGTGAATACTATGACCTTCGACCCAACAAGGTATGATCGGAATTTAACCAATGCAAACACTACGGCTAGGAGTTCTTTTTCTGTTGTCGCATAGTTCATTTGAGCTTCATCCATTATTCTACTGGCATAGTATATAGCGTATATTTTCCCTTCTTTCCTTTGCCCAAGAACAACCCCGATAGCATAGTCACTTGCGTCGCACATAATCTCGAATGGAATGCTCCAATCAGGTGATCTCATAACTGGGGCAGTTGTCAAAGCTTCCTTTAACCTGTCAAAAGCATCAAAACAAGATTGATCAAATGCAAAGGGAACATCTTTTATAAGCAAGCGAGTTAAGGGTTTGGCAATCTTAGAAAAATCTTTAATGAAACGCCTATAGAACCCGGCATGGCCTAGAAAGCTCCTAACCCCTTTTACATTAGTCGGTGGTGGCATCTTAGCAATGATATCAATTTTAGCTTTATCCACTTCAATACCCCGATTAGAAATTAAATGACCTAAAACAATTCCTTCTTGTACCATAAAATGGCATTTCTCCCAATTTAACACAAGGTTCATTTCTTTACATCTCTTTAAGACCTTAGCAAGATTATGCAAACAGTCATCAAAAGAAATACCATAGACTGAAAAATCATCCATAAAGACCTCCATAATGTTCTCAATAAAATCAGAAAATATGGCCATCATACATCTTTGAAAAGTGGCAGGGGCGTTACATAGGCCAAATAGCATTCTCCTATAAGCAAAAGTGCCATATGGACATGTAAATGTTGTCTTCTCTTGATCGCTAGGATGAATTGGGATTTGAAAGAATCCTGAATACCCATCTAGGTAACAGAAATAAGAATGCCTAACCAGCCTCTCTAACATTTGATCGATAAAAGGGAGGGGAAAATGATCTTTTCTGGTAGCTTTATTCAGTTTTCGATAATCAATGCACATGCGCCAACCGGTGACTGTTATAGTGGGTATTAGCTCATTTTTTTCATTTTTGACAACGGTCATACCTCCCTTTTTAGGTACTACTTGAACTGGGCTCACCCATTCGCTATCTGAGATAGGATAGATGATCCCGCATCAAGTAGTTTCAGCACCTCTTTCCTAACGACTTCCTTCATGTTCGGGTTTAGCCTTCTTTGATGTTCAATGGAAGTTTTGTACCCTTCTTCTAGCAAAATTCGATGTATGCAAATGGATTGATTAATGCCCTTAATATCGTCTATGGAATAACCTATCGCATCCCTATGCAACCTTAGAACCTTAAGCAATTTCTCAACTTCTTGGTGACTTAAATCAGCATTAACAATTACAGGGTATTCACCATTGGCGTCCAAGAATTCATACCTGAGCGAGGAGGGGAGTGGTTTTAGTTCTACCTTAGGTGCAGTTTTTCTTTCACAAACCTGTTCTGGGCTGTTTTTGCTGCTTTTTGACACGGCCGTGTCCATGGACACAACCTGGGCATTTAATTCTTTTTCAGTTTCGGTCACTGCATCAGGTCCCTTGCTGTAGGTGATTTTGGTGCAGGTTGGACTTCCATCAAGCATCGTAACATAGGAGGATACTTCCTGATCATCGTCAACTGGTGCCTCATTCTCTACTAAGCATTTCTCAAGTGGGTCACTTGATATGCATTTAATAAAGTCTTCTCTAACCACCATATCAATCGTATCAATCCTGCAGCAAGTATCATCAATTAGTGGAAACTTCATAGTAGAAAACAAATCAAAATTTACCTTTTCTTCCCCTATATTGAGAGAGAGCTTTCCATTCTTAACATCAATTATCGCTCCAGCAGTAGCAAGGAAAGGCCTTCCTAATATAATGGGGATTTGAGAATCCTCCTCAATGTCAAGAATAACAAAATCAACCGGGATGTAGAATTTACCAACCTGGATAGGTACATCCTCTAATATACCTACCGGACGTTGAACCGATCGATCCGCCAATTGAAGGGAGATAGTAGTGGGCTTCAAGTCTCCCATCTACAACTTGTTACATATAGACAGTGGCATAAGACTGACACTAGCACCGAGATCACATAGAGCACGATTAATTGATATATCACCAATTGTGCAAGGAATTGAAAATGAGCCAGGATCTTTAAGCTTAGGTGGTAGCTTATTTTGTATGATGTCGCTACACTCTTGGGTCAAGGCTACAGTCCCATATTCCTCTAATCGCCTCTTATTTGATAGAATCTCCTTTAGGAATTTGGCATAGGATGGCATTTGGGAAATAGCTTCAACAAATGGGATGTTAATATGCAATTGTTTAAGGATTTCTATGAATTTCCCAAACTGTTTTTCCAACTTAGCTTTAACTTGCCTTGGAGGGAAGGGTAGTGGAGGCTTATAAGGTGCAGGTGCTACATATCTCTCAACTTTCTCACTACTGTGCTCTTTCTCACTTGACACTAACTTCTCACTCTCATCAACCACATCCTTGTGGTCATTCCTCATCATTGGTCCCTCTAACTCTTTTCCACTCCTAAGTGTGATGGCATTGATAGATCCCTTTAGGTTAGTTTCAGTTGCCCAAGAAACATCCCAGAAGGTCTGGAAGAAGAGCTAAATTGTTGGGCCACTTGAGTGATCTGATTCTCTAACATTTTATTATGGGTGGCTAAAGAGTCAACCTTAGAAGTTAGGTTCTTGATGGCATCGCTCATGATTTTATTCTGACTTCTAAATTCTTCATTTTGTTTATTCTGGGATGACACAAAATTCTCCATCAAGCTCTCTAAGTTAGATTTTTGGGGACTGGGGTAAGGGAGTCTAGGGGCCTGAAAACCTTGAGGTCGAAAATTTGATTGAGGAATCGGGTTCAGGGGTGGATTTTTATAGGATAAATTAGGATGATTTCTCCACCCCGGGTTGTATGTATTGGAAAAAGGGTCCCCTTTCTGATTAAAATTATTCATATAATTAACATGTTCAGATAATGGTGCATCAGGGGAAGGGGAGTTTCCAATATGACATTCCACAGTAGAATGTCCAATGATACCACATATTTCACAGTTAGTAGAGTTAGATGCTACTGAATTCATGCTCATCTTATCAAAATTTTGAAATAAAGCATCTACTCTAGAAGCAATATGGTCTAATGCATCTACATCATACCTCCCGCTCTTTTTGGGTAAAGAGCACTCACCTGACCATTGGAAATGGTTCTGCGCCATATCCTGTATGAGTTGTTTTGCATCTCGTACACTTTTGTTCATCAATGCACCACCTGCTGCAGCATCCACGGTCATCCTTGTGTTGTAGAGAAGACCGTTGTAGAAAGTGTGAATTATGAGCCAATCCTCCACCCCGTGATGTGGACACATCCTTAGAAGATCCTTGTACCTCTCCCATGCATCATACAATGACTCCCCTTCCTTTTGAGTGAAGGTTGTTTTCTGATTTCTCAATTGGGCTGTTTTGCTCGGAGGGAAGTACTTAGCAAGGAACACTTCTGAGAGTTGGTCCCATGTAGTGATGGAGCCCGGTGGAAGTGATTGCAGCCAAGCCCTTGCCTTGTCTCTTAGTGAGAAGGGAAACAACCTTAGCTTGATTGCATCATCTGACACTCCATTCATCTTCAATGTGTCACAATACTCCAAAAAGATTGAGATGTGGAGGTTTGGGTCTTCGGTTGGAGTGCCTCCAAATTGGTTTTGCTGAACCATGGAGAGGAGTGAAGGCTTGAGTTCAAAATTGTTGGCAGCAACATTAGGCTTCAAGATGCTAGATTGGGAGCTATGGGTGGTTGGTGATGCAAACTCCTTCAAGGATCGGTCTTGATTGCCTTGGTTTTCTTGGTCTCCCATGAAGTTTTTGCTTTTCAAATTATCCTTTGTTTCTCGTGCCTTCTTCCTAATATGACGCAAGGTCCTTTCAATCTCGGGATCACACTCGATTGGTTCTCCAAGTCGTAAGGATCTGGGCATACAAGGGTGCCTGCACTAAAAAAAAAGAACAAGTCAAACGAAAAATAAAAATAAAAAATAAAAATAAAATAAATGAAAGAAAATGTCTAGTCTAGTCAAACAATGAAAAAGTCAATATTAACAATGCCGAAGTCCCCGGCAACGGCGCCAAAAACTTGTTCACTCAAATCCGCAAGTGCACAGATATCGTTATAGCGATGCAAGGTCGTATCCTCAGGGACTTCGTTGTTAATTACTAATTTTCACTATTTTGTGACTATCTAAACCAATCGTGTTAAAAAGTATGATTTTTGACTATCAATAACGAACATGCTATCTAGTATCAACGACGAATTCACTCAATTAAAAGAATCTAGGATTGAACTTCGGTTTTAACTCTGGTTTGAATCAACAAATTAATCAATTGTTATCGAATCTCTCAATGCATTAAGAACGACTAACCTATGATAACTATTAGTCTCTTTCGACGACTAAAAGTCGTGCCTAATTCAGCCTAAGCAACCTATTTTCATGGTGTTAAACCAAATTAAACCCATTAAGTTCTTTTTAATCCCTCATGTTCTCAAGAATAACTAACCTACTTTCGTGATCAATTAATTCTTGTTCAATTACTATTTTTCGGCGTCAATCTAACCTTTCAGTTCAAATCAACATCCTAAAAGAATTAAATCAGTGGCCAATTGAATTAACCCTAGGCAATTAGATCTAGCAGTTGAATAATGCAAATCGAACGATCAAAACAACAACAATCAGTTCATTAATTCATAACCACAGCCGAACCTTGTTCAATCCCAGATAAGATAATTACTCACACATAATTGAAATAGAAAACATGATAACAATATATAAGATCATAATCATAAACTAGAAATTGAAATAGATTAGAAAGATAAACCGTAGTGTCGAAGTTGCACACAATTCTCCACAAACAGCAGGTTCCAAAACAAAAGAAAAACCTAATCTAAGAGTTTTTGTAGAGAGAAGAAGAGAATAAGAAGAAAGAAATATCCAGATCTCCAGCCTCCGGGGTCCTCTCTGATGCTTCAGGGCGTCTCCTTTTAATTCTCTTGCAAAAACGTGTTGAAAGATAACTTCAAATAATGCTCCAGATCGCATGATAACTGACTGCTGTCATCCAACACGGCTATGCAGATCAACATGACCAGGCCGTGTTTAATTCTGTTTCGCTCTGTTTTCTGGGCTTATCTTCTGTAATCAACATGCCTGTGTTGTTGAACACTGGGTGACCGTGTAGCCACTTTTCATGCATTCCTTGACTCCTTCTTGACTCCGAATCCGCGCTAAGCTTCAGTAATTCCTACACAATATATAAGTAGAGCAGTAAACAAGAACTAGGGAGCTTAACATGGCCAAAATGCAAGGAAATACATCAAATAACAATGAATCCATAGGTGAAACATAGTCAAAATATAGATAATATTCATGTTTATCACCAGTTAAGGCATCATTGAATCAAGACTTATCGGCATTAACTAAGAGAGCTGGTCAGAGACAACGTCAGCGCCGTGCTCGTCAATTGGCTAAGGCCTTAGAACAAACCGATGGGGTTCGCTACTATGCGGACCTAAAGTCGAGGAAACAATGAGCGAACCAATTGCCTCAACAGCAAGCCACTCATATTTCTGCAAAACTCACGACGGAAGAGTGGACTCTCATCAAAAGGGCCCGTTCGACCCTCAAAGAACGCATACAAAAGCGTCGTGCAAACGCCGCTCGTACCCGTACCCTTCGTCAACGAATGCAAGAAGGGAAGAAAGAAATGGTGTCTAGAAAATCACCAAAGAACTGCAAAGTTTGGATTCCAAAAACCAAACATGTGCAAAAATTAGAGAAAGGAGGTTCATCCTTTGACCGCGACACCAATCCCTGCCGTGGTACATATCTTGACCGCAACACCAACCTTTACCGCGGCGCTTTCTCCAACCGTGGCAATCCCCGCTGCCGCGGCACATCTCTTAACCGCGACACTGGTCCTTGTCGCGCCCAAAAGGAGGTTCGCAAGATCACCCCTTCGACTCCATCGACATCCGCTCCTGGTCCGTCTACTATAACTATGTCTGCTGTGTCACCAGTGAAGCCTTGGGTTACTCCTGACCTGTCGAAATTTAAAGTCACAATAACGGATCTTCTCAGTTTGTCACCTGACAATCGAGGAAAAGCTCCAATCAAAGAACACTCGAATCCAGCAAATAAACCCTTTGTGGTTTCTTACACAGGGGGTCGTAAATATCCTCCTGTTAGAACAGAACAAATCCAAAACGAGAAAATACCAATTCACTCTTATTTAGGGCCTGTAAAAATTCCATGCCCGCAAGGGGGTGGATTTAAGTATTCAACCTTGGATCGTCCAGAGGCGACAACTAGTCATCCTGCGCATGTCAACAAGGTTCAAAAGCAGAAAATAGGTTGCTCGAATCATGGTAATGATGAGCTGTACTATCAAACTAATAAGTCACGAAAAAGGGTTGCTCGAGGAACGGAGTCTCATTGCGCGTGTGAAAGACTTATTAAGGTAGTACTGACAGAATGCGGTTGTTCCAAGACTGAACCGACGAGAGTCTCAGTATTTTAAAGACTTTCCACTGAAACGTCAAAACCCAAAATGAGGCATTTTAACAAGAAGAAACCTGTAATTCAGCAAGATGAGTTCAGAGGTCACTATTAATATGACTTGTAGAGGAAAGCAACATTTGGTTAACTCGGATCCTGATTTCTCTCCAGGAGGGAGAGTTGAGCAGGGTCTTTCTCAAAGGATGTCACGGCTACAACGAAGGGCCAACCGACGTCGAGACTATAAGAAAATACATGAAGGTCTATCTTCGGACGAGGAACTTTTAGATACCTATTCTGCAGTTGCCTTGGATGATACAGTATCCAGTATTGGATGAGTCAGAGAATCATTTGTAATTACACCAGACAAATTAGCTCAGATACTACAGGAGGCGTTAGCTAAAAACGCGAAGAAATTAGAGCTAAAATCAAAACCGAGATGGAGTTGACGATGCAGCAGATGCAAGATTTGCACGCTCAACAACACCAACCGGAGTCGAGTCAAAAGGCTGAATCTAGCCAGCGTGATGCCATACCTGTACGTACAACTGAGGTCGATAACGACCATGAGGAAGATGAAACTATCTTTGCTGATCCTCCTTTTGATAAAGACAATTCTGGAAGCGGTCCAGCTAAGTCATCTACTCAACTTCCTCAAATCTATTTGAAAAAGAGTGAGGAAGAGGAGAATAAGATGCAAGATCTTGAGAGCAAAGTCAATGCTCTGATGACAGCCCAGGAAGTGAAGAAAACGAGCATCCCATACCCGTACCCGAGAGAGTAGGATCTGATTCCTTATCCCCCAAAATTTAGTTTAATTAACTTTACTCCTTTTGATTGCAGGGGCTCACCTACGCAACATCTAATATATTTCAAATCCCATCTTGGTGCGATCTCTGGAAACAAAGCTTTGATGGTACGGTCATTCGTAGGGACCCTTCGTGGACCCGCCTTCAATTGGTACCGCCGTCTTAAGCCGGGATGTATCACAAGCTGGGATATTATGGAAGGATTGTTTCTCACTAATTTCTTTGACGATGACACTGAAGTCTTCATTGGCACCTTGCTGAATAAGAAGCAGAAAGACGGGGAGTCAGTTGATGTTTTCGTCAAGCGATTTCGGAACAAGACGGTGAATTGCAGAGATCCACTCACAGAAGAGTTCATCCTTCAGACATGTCATAATAACTTGTCTTTAGATATGCTAGAAGTTATGGGGGTTGTGACTTCTAAAACATGAAAAGAGTTGAAGGTGAGAGGCGAACAAGCCGAGCGCTTTCTCAAGAGAAAGAAGTTGGAGAGGGGTCAGCCACCAGCTAATCCTCAAAAACAAAATTTCAACCCTCGAGGCAGAGGAAGAGTAGCCGCAGCTGCTGTTGATACTCATCAAACATCACAACAGCCACAACAACAACAATCGCAATAGTTAACTTTCCAGTTGGCACCACCTCAGAATCAACAGCCCCCGAGGCAGCCTAAAGCTTCGGAGCCCAGATTCCCGAAAGAGTATTCTTTTAAAGACGATGAGGTTCCGGTCATCTTCAAGTACCGTTTGGACAACAACAAAATCAAACTTCCATCGGTCATAAACCAGGAAGAGGCAAAGAAGACTAATGACCCGAAATATTATGCATATCATAGAAGGGTTCATCATCCTACCAAGGCGTGTTATGTCTTAAAAGACAAAATACAAACCTTGATTGATGTTGGTATCATGAATCCAAAGACGAAAGAGAAGAAAGTTGGTGCAAACGCGGTGTCCATTAGTTTCGGCTCGGTGCCTTTATCCTAGTTCCAACCCGAACCTGTATCAAAGGTTAAAGTGCAAACCGTCAACGATGACCCTCATGGACAACGCCAAAAGGGACTTGTGTCACATACAACACCAAATGGCAAAATCCTTTGGGTTCATCCCGATTTGCTTGAAGATGAACAATGGACGACATCCACGTCTAAGTTGAAAGGCAAGGGGAAATCTTGTTTCGGAGCTTCGGCGATCCCTGAAGAAAATGATGAAGAAATTCCAGCTCTACTATTTTCTAAAGGGGAGCAAGAATCTTTCGCTACAAGAAGCGGAAATGAATACCGTTTTAATTACCCAAGTGCATCTGTGCAGCTAGCTGAACAGGGGTGGTAAAAGCCGCGCCTTCTAAAACCCTTGCAGAACTAGGGGTAGTTGCAACTCCTCCTGAAGCTGCTAGAAAACCTCAACAACTAGCTAAACAAAAAGAAAAAGAACCCCAATATAAAGAGGTTCAAGTTTTGAGGTAGTCTCGTTTCAATCGATCGATTGGACGAGATAAACCGAAAAGCTCAAACGCTCTATATCGCTTCGACGTCATGGCTCAGTTAGCTAATATCCCAGCAAGGATCACGCTGTACGAGTTATTACGCCTCTCGAAAGATACTACAGAAGCTTTACAAGAAGCCTTGGTTGATTCTGAGGAATTTCTCACTCAGATTAAGCCAACCCCCGAAGAGCCAGAGTCGTTGATTCAACACTGGAACTTGGCAGCCACAAAATTCCCTTACATTTCTTTCACCAAAGAAGATATGTAAGTCAAGAATTCAAAACATGATAGGCCTTTATACTTCAAGGGATATATTGGCTTAAGCGTTGTTAACCGGATTCAGGTTGATTTGGGTTCCACTGTCAGCATCATGCCACTTCGGTTAATGTACCATCTCGGAATACCTACCAATAAGCTAGCCTCCACAGGAACCATTATTTACGGATTCAATACTAGTGGATCCAGACCATTGGGAAAAATCCAATTAAAGTGTCAACTTGGAAACTTGAAGTCAGAGGTCACTTGTTATATGATCGATGCGGAGACATCTTATAATTTACTGTTGGGTCGCCCATGGATTCACAGTAATCTTATAGTTCCCTCCACCCTTCATCAGTGTCTGAAATATGTTGACACTAACAATGAGGTTAAGACGGTGGTCACGGATAAGCAACCATTTAAGGGGTTAGAAAATTATTTTACTGACTCCCTTCTTTATGGTGCTGAATCCGATACTGAACCATAGGCCCATGGTACGGACAACGGAGAAGAAGCTGATACCGAAGCTGAGCTCGATTATAGTGAAGGTCTTATACTAAATTACATTGAACCTCTTATAATCGATCTTGACGGTGATGAATCATCGGATGAAAGTTGTAACTGACAACTTGCCGATGAAATAATAAATGATGATTTAGAGTACTCGTATTGTCTCGATAATATAATGCAGGGATTGTATGACGACCCTAGTCTACACATGCCACTTCGTTCGTCTTGTACGATGACGAAATACATCCAAAACTCATTCGGAACAACTGTGATCCTACCTGTGAAAACAGGAGGTTAAAAAGAAATAATTTTCGGAAAAGGAGAATCATCCCCAACTCCCGATCTCTTCTTGGACATCAACTCAGATGACGAAGGACCCGGATGGTATTTCTCTAGGCATAGTTCACAAGAAAATGACTATATGAGAAAGCAAGGATATAACCGCTCGCTCGGTGAAGGTTTTCGTTTTGGTCAAGGTGCCAGGGTTCCACCCCGTCCTACCTATGTACCGAAGGGAAAACCTGATAATTATTACATCCATAGAAGAGGTTTGAGTTACGTTTCATCATCTGATGATGAATATTGCTGGCAAATCATTAACCAGCTAACAAATAAGAGTGAGTACTCATCCGGTACTTCAACTTGGGATTCTGACACTAGTATCGGAGAAACGTTCAAAAGATTGATGTCGAACTGTACCGTAGTCGATCCATCTACTACAGAAGAAGATGATCAATTATCCACTTAGGAAGATCCCTGGGTACATTACATGAATGTTTAATACGGCGATCGGTTTAAACAAAGAGAACCTCCTACTGAGGATAGAGTAGTCCAAGTTAATATGGGTGACGAAATTAATCTGAAACCTATATTTATTAGCGGCGATCTTCCGCCGGGTGAGAAAGAGGAACTAATCGCCCTTATTAGAGAGTATATCGACATTTTCGCTTGGAATTATGAAGATATGCCGGGACTTAACCCAAATGTGGCAATGCACAGCTTTAATATTAAATCGAACGTTAAACCTGTCAAGCAACAACAAAGACGGTTTTGTCCGCAAATTATGGAGACAATAGAAGCTGAAGTCAAGAAACTAATTGATTCAGGCTTCGTCAGAGAAGAACAATGTTTTCGTCAAAAGTTGCTGTTTTCATTGCTTTTGAGATCTGTTACAACTTCAATCGTTACAACAGGATTTAAATGAAAACAAATGATTATAACTTTATCGAAAATAAACACGAGATCCCGGTTTGGTTCGGTCTCGCTTGCGTGGGTTGTTGGCCTGTGACGGGGATGTTGATATCCGTGGACCGTCGACTCTTCAGATCCGTTCCGGGAAAATCCGGCAGAGTTTCATCTATCCGCGAAGGGATATAGAAACAGAACCTCGTCGATCCGCGTGAGATCTAGAGGTTATAAGCGTATATC
>BQKN01000229.1:86794-115028 GCA_022839385.1 Asparagus kiusianus
TTAGTGGTCACCGCTAATGGGCAACACTAAGGAAAAAGAAGGGGGGTGAATGAAATGTCGATGAAGAACTCTCACTCCTCGATCCGGCAGGGCTTCGCCGCTCTCTTGAAAACTCTGACTCCTCGCTCCGGCAGGGCTTCGCCGCTCTTCTCTAAAATTTCAGACCTCGAGGATAATCCCAAGATCCAAAATTAGAGCTCCAAAACCAAGGCCTCTTGAATGAAGGCCCTAGGGGGCTATTTATAGCCAAATGGAGAGAGGGGGGGACCATAGGGGGCCGAGACACCCCTTGGGGGTGTCTCGGCCTGGCCGAGACACCCCTCGGGTGTTTTGACCTTGCCGGGATGCCCCTGGGTGCCTCAGTCTGGTCCGAGGTGCTACCGTTGTTCTGCCGTTAATTCTTCGTTGACTTTTCGTCCGAACTCGGATCTGAGTGATTTCGGATGCGTTGGAATTCAGGCGAAGAGCTCTGTTGATCCCGATGGTTGGATTATCAGTGGGATGATCGGGACACGGCGGGTGTTGGTCCAATTGCGGTGATCGCGGGGTTTTCGGTCAA
Source organism: Asparagus kiusianus (assembly GCA_022839385.1). Lineage (NCBI taxonomy): Eukaryota > Viridiplantae > Streptophyta > Magnoliopsida > Asparagales > Asparagaceae > Asparagus > Asparagus kiusianus. The sequence continues at coordinate 87,354 of BQKN01000229.1, forward strand.
TCCGTATCCCCGTGATTCTGTCATCCGTTGGCTCACGTAGTTTGTTGGTTCACTTCAGGTGCTCACCGACGTTATTTGAACTCTTGTAAACCGGGTAGTGACGTTCATCGTCGCTCATTAACACTGAGCTGTGAGCGGGGACCTATCGGCAATTTTCAATGCCTACAAACAACATCTGGATTGGTTGGCCAATATCGTTCCAGTCCTTAAAAAGAACGGAAAGATCAGAATCTGTATTGACTTTAGAGATCTAAATACAGCCTGTCTTAAAGACGACTTTCCTCTACCAATTACAGATGTCATTATTGACAACACATGTGGGTTCGAGAGAATGTCATTTATGGATGGATTTTTTGGATATAATCAGATCAAGATGCACCCAGACGATGAAAAGCATACTGTATTCAGAACACCCCTTGGTCTCTTCTGTTACACTGTTATGCCTTTCGGTTTGAAGAACGTCGGCGCCACATACCAACGAGCAATAACAAAGATCTTTGAAGAGCACCTTCGGAAGACCGTTGAATGCTACGTTAATGACCTGGTTGTTAAAAGCCATGATAAAAACAACCACACTAACGAATTGAAGACGATGTTCGATCTTATGAGGACTCATCAGTTAAAGATGAACCCGACTAAATCCTTTCTTGGAATGTCCAGCGGTAAATTTCTTGGGTTGGCCGTCACTACAAAAGGTATTCATATCGATCCTGATAAGGTGAAGGTGATACATGAACTACAACCCCAGAGAAATCTTAAAGAACTCAGAGTGCTGCAAGGTCGATATGCATATATCCGTCGGTTTATAACGAACCTATCCAGAAAATGTCAATCGTTCTCTAAACTCATGAAGAAAGGTGTGTCGTTCATTTGGGATGAAGCATGTCAAAAGGCTTTCGAGGATATTAAAACATATCTAGCGAATCCACTTATTCTCATTGCACCAAAATCGGGCAGACCGTTTTTGATTTATGTCAAAGCGACGAGCCATTCGTTAAGTGCATTGCTCGCATAAGACGACGATAACGGTCACGAACAAGCTGTGTATTATCTGAGTCATACATTGATAGTTACTGGATCTCGTTATCCGATGATCGAGAAAGAATGCCTCACTCTAGTATTTGCAATCTAAAAAATGCGACATTATTTAGTTGGACAGATAATTTATGTCATTTCCAACGTAAACCCAATTTGAGTATTCATGACCCAACAGGCCTCCATGAATTAGCATTTAGCTAGGTGGGCCCCAACAGGCCTCCATGAATTGGCGTTTAGCTAGGTGGGCCTTACTCTTATCACAATACGATTTGTATTTCAAGCAGCAAAAGTCAGTTAAGGGACAAGCTATTTGCGATCTTTTGGCGGTAAACCCTACAAAAGATATAGCCGAGTTGTACGACGATCTGTCGGATGAAACTCACAAAGTTAATACCACGTCACATCAATAAGTGTGGCAGTTATACTTCGATGGGGCTTCCCGAGCAACCAACATGGCGAGCGCACCCGGATGTTCTAAAATTTTCTCAGGAGTGGGGGTCGTTTTAGTTTCCCCAGAAAAGCATGTCTTGCCTAGAGCATACTCGTTGACCGAACCATGCTCTAATAACGTGGCTGAGTACAATGCATTAATAATTAGACTTAATTTTGTTAAAGAGCTGGGGGTCGAATACCTTAAAGCTTTTGGTGATTCTCAATTGGTAGTTAACCAGATATGAGGAGAGTATGAAGTTAGAAATCAAGATCTAATTCCGTACCACCAGGTAGCCATCGAGATAGCAAACTCGTTTGAAGAATTTTTCATCGAGTACGTTCCACATCTCCAAAATGCATATGCAGACGTATTGGCAGCATTGTCGGTATCTTTGGCTCAGTCTCCCGAAACAGAACAATTAATTATGGTGAGAACTCACCAGCTTATTGTTCCAATCTACGATTCGATTATCAAAGAAGCACACTCAACGAGAGTTAAACCCGAAGTTCGAGATTGGCGTTTTTCTATTATCGATTATGTCCTACATGGTATCTTACCTGAAGATGTAAGAGAAAGGGATTCGATTCGGCGAAGAGCACCGAGATTTTACTATAACGCTACAACACAAATATTGTATCGACGTTCGTACGATGGTCTATTACTCCGTTGTCTATCCAATAGAGAGGCGGAACAGGCACTCAAAGAAACGTACGACGGTACATGTGGTGTACATCAGCTGATAATCATATTTTATTACAATTTTATACCCTCATTATCTATTTTATATGAATAAATATGTCACTAATAATTGCTTTTATCTTAAATTGCAGGTTAATGAAGAATAAGAGCTCAAAATCTCATCTCTCATCAAAACCCCTTGAAGAAATGAAGAAATGAAGCAAAGAAGCCCATTAGAAAATCAAATTGTTAATTTATCCAAAAGCCTAAAATCAAAACAATAAAGCATGAAGAAATGAAGAAAAGCCCAATGGGAATTCAAGAAGCCAAAGTGAAAAACCAAATCAAAAAGCCCAAGCCCAAAGAAAGAGAGAAGCTCGGACAACAACAGGAGAAGGCTGGGTATCGATGCCAGCATCGATACCCGTATCGATGCCACCATCGATACCATCGTACAGTTTGTTATAGATCTAAGGCTAAAATTTATTGTTTTTGGATAAGATTTCAATCCAATGACTCTCATTCACTGATATTTACTATAAATAGGGGTAGAGAGTGAGGGCTTAGAGGTGTGAAAAATTTTATAACTCTATTTGGAGAGGAGGACTACTCTTAATTGAGAAGGCCTTCCAAAAATTATAACTTTTATTGCAATTAATAATAATAATTTTTTCTCCACTTTAAATTTGTCTTTTCTCCTCTTTGTTGAATGATGAGGATGGAGATGAAGAGCAATTTAAAGGTTTGTATTTCTTTTATTTTTCTCTTTTATTTCTTTTTAGTAATTTCTTTATTATTGCTTATTACTTAGATTTACATTCATGCTTGTAGTGTAGATTTATTTTCATGTCTTTTTATTTCTTTTTGCACTTTAATTTATAGAGGAGATTTATTTTCTTACATTTAATTTTTGCAATTTATTTTGTAGTTTAGATTTTAATTCTTTGTAGTTAGATTTATTTCTTGTTCATAGTTTAGATTTTTTTTTTCTTTTTCTTTTTATAATTAGTTCTTTTTCTTCTTGCTTTTATTTCTTAAGATGTGAAATTAATTCTTGTAGTAATCTTAGAATTGTATGAAACTAGTCTAATTTCCTTTATATTGTATGAATTATTCTCTTACACTTAAAATGATCATGTTTAGGATAATCAATCAGAGAACTAATTGGTAGAAGAAGAATTTGATAATCTATGCTTATCTTAAATGGTTTGATAGGTTATACTTATGAATTCTAGGATTACTATCTTGTTGATATTCTTATCATGATTTTTATTTTGACTTAGATGATAATTTAAGTTATACTTTCCTTAAATAGTTTGATAGTCTATGCTAAATAAATCTAAGTTGAAATATGATAAAAAGAGAATAGTTTGTATTTTGTAATTGAGATTAACTAGTGGATTAAATTCTAGATTTCTCATATCTTAATTGAATCCTCCATCTTGACTTTCTTAAATTTTCTTTTCATTCTTGATTTTGATTCTTGATTTTATTCATTCTTCTTTCTTGCCTTGTGATTTTATTTATTCTTTGATTCTTTCTTCTCTCCTCTAAAATTTAATTTATTATCTCTTGCATATATTCATAATAATCACTCATCACAATCACACTTATTCTTTAATCCTATTTTTGTCACACACAAAACATAAGAACCAATTCTAATAATCTCTTAAAATCACCTTCCTCGTAGGATCGATAACTTTTTATACTATAACTTGATCAATTATGCACTTACAATTTTGGTACGTAATTATGCCGCAATAAGTTTTTGGCGCTGTTGCCGGGGAGGCTGCTAAAATAGAATTTTATTATTTTGGTTCTTTAACTTGTGTGTTTTCTTGTGAAGGAACCGCTTGGAGCTTGAAAATCTTTGATTGAAGATCAAGAACTTGGAGAATTGCTTTCGGGTAAGTCTTCTTTCTAGTGTTTTCAATTCCACCCTTTTTAGTTAGCTTCACAATTAGAGACAATTAGGATTTAAAAAAAGATTTTATTTTTGTTGACCATAATAAAATTCATCTTTCACTTGGACATTAACTAACAAGATAATAAATTTAAACAAGAGCTCTCTTCTCACATTTGATTGTTGATGACCATAATTAATATATATATATATATATATATATATAAAGATTTTCTTTTTATCATCCTTTTTAGTCGTTTTTTAATTTCTAGGGTTGCATTTCATATAGCTTGTAGGAATTCACCAAAGTGATTGTAGCACTTGATTTGGCACATACTTAAAACATTCTTAAGGGCAAAACCCTATAATCAAGATAAGGTAAGGGATTTCATCACCCTTTCCTTAGCCCACAAATCACTAATTCCTCACTTCACAAACCTAAGCCTTCTAAAACTCATTAGACGTTGGCCCCTAAGGACCCGAGCTTAATAAGGAACAAGAAATCCTTAAGTGAACCGGTTTAAGTTTTTTCAGATTAGTTGGTGTCTAAGGCAAGGTTTAGGGGTTGCGTAAAGCGCTTCGCAAGGAACGAGGTACTTAATTGATCTCTGATCACCCTCTAGTACTATCCTTACCTGGCTAACTACCTGGGAAAAACTTTAATCTTTTCACTATAGGAGTTTTTGGTTAGGAGCTGGTCTAGTTGAGTTAGGCTAAACCCTAGAATTAGAGTGATTGAAAACTGATTGCTTTGATTTGATTTAGTTAGGTTTTCTCTATCTTTTTCTTCTTAAAAAAACTAATTTTCTTTCTTTCTTTAAAATTAAAAAAAAGTTATTTTGGTGTATGCAAACTTGGGTTAGGGATAATTCTCATTGTTTAATCCGTGTTGAACCAATCCAAGAAATAACAAATCAACACGTTCTCCAGGATATGTGTTACCCTACCAAAAATGCAATTCCATCTTGCATAAGGCTTCCCGAAGTAAATAGAGTAAATTTTGAGCTTAGACTGCATTACATAAACATGCTTCCCAAATTCCTTAGTAATGAAACAGAAGATGTCTATATTTTTATCTCGGAATTTGAGGAAGTGTGTATTATGATTAAAATGAGAGAATTAACTAAAGATGCAATTAAGCTTAGATTTATTCCATTTGCTCTTAAGGACAAAGCTAAAAAATGGCTGTACAGCTTACCGATAAATTCCATCTCAACTTAGGAGGAATTTGTCACCGATTTTCTCAAAAAAAATTTCCCTATTCATAAAACGGTGAAGCTTAGGAACGGTATTCAAAACTTTAAAATTGTCCTAGGGGAGCCATTGTGGAAATATTTTGACCGGTTCAAAGATCTTTTAATCCAATGTCCTCATCATGGTCTAGAGAAATGGCGATTGTGCCAAGTCATATATGAAGGATTGGACTATTCTTCAAAAACATCTTTAGAATCGATGTGTCAGGGAGATTTTATGAGGAAAAACGCAGATGAAGCTTGAGAATTCCTAGAGAGTCTCTCCGAAAAAAACAATACAGTGGGAACACTGTGATGACAGGGTTTCATCAGTTCCCTAATCTAAGTCTAGTGGTCTTTCCTTAGAGTCAAACATTGCTTCTGAAACAAAGATGGTGATGATTCTGCGGAGGTTAGAAGCCTTAGAAGTTAAGGAACGAGCTCGAGCTCAAATTAATCATGTTTCTGCCCCGAGTTATCATAACTGTCAGTCTCCTAACCATGTTTCAGAGGAATGCCCTCTCCTAGGAAACAACCATGCATTAGTACAGATGAACGCTGCATTCTAGCACCCTAGAAATGATCCATTTTCTCCAACCTACGATCCAGGCTAGAGAAATCATCCTAACTTTGCATGGAATCAAGGAAATTCTCCCGGAAATCAAAACTTCATTCCCGCGTCGAACCAACAATTCCCTAGGGGAAATACTGTCCCGTTCAACTCACCAAACAATTTCCAACAAGCTAACCCAGTTTTTTTTAACCCAACATCTTCATCCTTACTAGCCCACAAATCCTTCAAATTCTGATCATGACAAACGTTTAAGTGTCTTAGAAAAGGGTTTAGAAGCTATGATCAAAGCTTCTGCACAAACTACCAACATGTTGACCCAGTCATCCACCACTCTAAATTCCTTCATGCAAACCACCGGCCAAGTGCTCAACTCGAACACTCAAGCCATAGCTCGGTTAGAAACCCAACTTGGACAACTAGCCACTGCCGTGAGTGAGAGAGAGAAAGGAAAATTCCCAAGTCAACCTGTTACAAATCCTAAAAACAATGGATCCAATTCAACCCATCCAGCTCATGTGTATGCAGTTCACACTCTAAGATCAGGGAAACAAAAAGATAATCAGGTTAGAACACCACCGGATCAAACCCCTTCTCCCATCCAACACACTCCTTCCCTATGAAGCAATTCCTTCCGATGACCAAAACGCTAAACATGAGATTGAGCTTGATCTAGATAGGTATAGGCCCATTGCCCCCTTTCCAGATAGACTCAAACCTAGGGAAAACTCCTCGCAGGTTAAGAAAATCCTAGAAACGTTTAAACAGGTCAAGATCAACATCCCTCTCCTAGATGCAATCGAACAAATTCCCTCTTATGCAAAGTTCTTGAAGGACTTATGCACTAAGAAAAGAACCACCAATGTCGCCAAGAAAGTCTTCTTAGCTGCCAACCTCAGTGAAATTTTTTCAAAACCAATGCCGTTAAAATATAAGGACCCTGGTTTTCCCATAATTCCATGCGTCATAGGTAACACTCACATTGATACGACACTTCTAGACTTAGGAGCCAGTGTCAACCTCCTTCCTTATTTAGTCTATCAACCGCTAGGTGTAGGAGAACTTAAACCGATGAGATGCACTCTACAGTTAGCTGATAGATTAGTAAAAATTCCCAAAGGAGAGGCAGAGGATGTTATGACTAAAGTTGGAGAGTTTATTTTCCCTGTTGATTTTATTGTCTTGGAAACGCAGCCCGTTTCTAATCTCAAAAGTTAAATCCCCGTCATTCTAGGAAGACCGTTCTTAGCCACCTCAAATACTTTGATCAATTGTAGAACCGGTCAAATGAAACTATCTTTCGGGAACATGACTGTTGACCTCAATATTTTCAACTTAGGAAGGCAACCTAGTGATCCATCTGATCAAGCAATGAAAGTGAATTTTATTCAGGGAATATCAAGTGAGCAACAGAAGGAGAGTGTGAGTCAGATTCCAGTGCATCTGACTTCATGATTGTGGAGTTTTCTGATGATGAACTAGAGTTAGATCTGCTGGTCAATAATGTTTCTGTTGTTGGCTGGCAACGAGAACCTTTAGAGATAGAACCTCGAGTCCAGCTTCGCCCATCTGTGGAGGAGCCCCCTAAGTTAGAGCTCAAACCTCTATCTGAAAAATCTAGAGTATGCCTACTTAGGGGAGAACGAGCCTTTACCAATTATCATTTCTTCTGGTTTGACTACCGGTCAAAAGGAAGCTCTCTTAGATGTTTTAAGAGAGAATAGGGAAGCCATTGGATGGACCATGGATGATATCAAAGGGATTAGTCCAACCATTGTTCAACACCGAATCCATTTGATAGATGACGCCTAACCTACTAGAGATCCTCAATGTAGGTTAAACCCAGTAATGAAAGAAGCTGTTAGGAAAGACATTCTAAAATATCTCGATTATGGGATCATTTATCCCATTTCTGATAGTTCATGGGTGAGTCCGGTCCAAGTTGTTTCGAAGAAATATGGGATCACCGTGATCCAAAATGAGGCTAATGAGCTGATTCCCACTCGGATCCAAACTGGATGGCGAGTTTGCATTGACTATAGAAAACTCAACTTAGCCACTCGGAAAGATCACTTCCCTCTTTCATTCATTGACCAAATATTAGAGCGTTTAGTAGGACATGAGTTCTATTATTTCCTGAATGGATATTCGGGTTACAATCAAATCCCTATCGCTCCAGAAGATCAGGAGAAAACCACCTTCACTTGCCCGTGTGGAACATTCGCATACCGACGCATGCCTTTTGGGCTGTGCAATGCACCGGCCATATTCCAACGTTGCATGATCAGTATTTTTTCTGACATGGTAGAGTGATTTCTCAAAATTTTTATGGACGACTTTTCCATTTTTGGTGACACATTTTCCCAATGTTTGCATCATCTTAAACTGGTCCTAGAACGATGTAGGGAGAAAAATCTGACTCTCAATTAGGAGAAATATCATTTCATGGTCAAACAAGGCATTGTCTTAGGACATGTAGTTTCCAATAGGGGAATTGAAGTGGATAAAGCTAAGGTAGATCTCATTTCCAAATTCCCTCCTCCCAAAACAATCAAAGATGTCAGATCGTTTCTTGGTCATGCTGGTTTTTACCGACGTTTTATCAAGGATTTTAGCAAAATTGCTAGACCCTTGACCAATCTCTTAGCCAAGGATACATCATTTGTCTTCTCTCCCGACTGCCTCAAAGCTTTTGAATATCTGAAAAAGGAGCTAACCATAGCTCCTATCATTCATGCACCGGACTGGACCTTACCCTTCGAACTGATGTGTGATGCATCTGATTCTGCAATTGGTGCTGTTTTAGGACAACGGTTTGATGGAAAACCGCATGTGATCTACTACGCCAGTAGGACTTTGAATGATGCCCAGCAAAATTACTTTGTCACGGAAAAAGAGTTTTTAGCTGTAGTTTTTACCTTAGAAAAATTCAGGTCCTACCTCATCGGTTCCTTAACCAAAGTTTTCACAGATCATGTCGCACTAAAGTATCTTTTGACCAAAAAGGATGCTAAATCATGGCTCATTAGATGGATTCTCCTATTTCAAGAGTTTAACATTAATTTTTGACAGAAGAGGAACAGAGAACCCCATAGCAGATTACCTCTCTCGACTCCCAAATGCATCAACATCAACCGTCCCGATCAATGAACATTTTCCAGATGAACAACTCTTAGAGATCCAATCTGTTCCATGGTTCGTCGACATTGTGAACTACATAGTCATGAACCAGATCCCTTCTCATTGGTCCAAACAGGATAGATCCTGTTTTCTCTCCCAAGTAAAATACTTTTACTGGGATGAACCATATCTGTTCAAATACTGTCCTGATCAGATCTTTAGGAGGTGTGTTCCCATTGAAGAAACTAGGAGTGTTCTATCCTTTTGTCATGAGCAAGCATGTGGGGGCCACTTTGGCCCAAAAAAACAGCTAAAAAAAAATTCTCCAATCTGGGCTATACTTGCCCACTCTTTTCAAGAATTCATATGAGTTTTGCAAAACTTGTACCCGCTGTTAGCTTTTAGGGAAAGTCACTAGGAGAAATATGATTCCTTTACAACTCATCTTATCTGTTGAACTTTTTTGATCTATGGGGTATCGATTTTATAGGACTATTTCCAAATTCCTTTGGAAATGTTTACATTCTAGTAGCCGTTGAATACATGTCAAAATGGATTGAGGCGGTAGCTTGCAAAACTAATGACAACAAGGTCGTTGTCAAGTTTTTGTAAGAGAACATTTTTGCACGGTTTGGAGTACCTTGAGCGATCATCAGTGATAATGGTACACATTTCTGTAACCATTCTTTTGAGGCTTTGATGAGGAAATATTCAATCACACATAAATTATCAACTCCTTATCATCCCCAAACCAGTGGACATGTAGAGGTCACAAACAGGCAGATCAAACAAATCTTAGAAAAAATAGTTAATCATAACAGAAAAGATTGGTCTGTAAAATTATGTAATGCTCTATAGGCATATAGAATAGCTTTCAAGAATAATTTGGGGATGTCACCATACAGACTAGTGTTTGGAAAAGCTTATCACCTACCAATAGAGTTGGAGCATCGAGCAATGTGGGCGATAAAACAGTTAAATTTTGACTCAGACTCGACAGGAAAGAACAGATTGCTCCAAATAAATGAGTTGGAAGAAATTTGAAATGATGCATACATAAACCCTAGCAGCCACCCTCTCCTCTCAAAAACCCTAAATCACTTTTTGGTGAATTTTGAGAGCCTTGTGAAGCAAATACCGAGAAGAGGGAGAGTTTGTCGGCTTTTGGCGAGGGAGAACTTATTTTCTTGCATCGTTGAGTTTTTACAGCAGCGTTTGAGGTAAGATGATCTTCCTCCAAACCCCTACCTTAGTAAAGATTAAGTTTTTATTAATTATAATGATGAATCTGATGTTAAATTTTAACCCTATGCTTTAAAAACATGATTTTTGAGGTTAAATCTTAATCTAATGATATATACGAAGTTTATTTCTTGTTGTTTATATTTGTAACATGATCATAATCATTAAGGTTACTTTTAATTTTGTTTTTAACTTGTTAATCATGTCCTAATCATGTTTAAACCCTAGATTTATTATTAATTGAGTTTTCATGTAAAAGATGATTTTTAAATCCTAGGTTTGTGATACCTAAGTTCTGTAAACATGTTTAAATAATTTTTTATCTCCGTTAATTATGTAGAATTTATCATGTTCAGTTAATCTTGTGGACAAATTTCATGTTTTATTTGAGAAATTGATTAATTAGGATGTTAACCCTAATTAGATTAAATCAAAAGTTTAATTTTTGTGAAGATGATCTTCTGTTATTTAATGTTCAAAATTTAATATTATTATATGTATCATGATGATATAAATAAGTATTTAAATATAGTTATAAATTATGCAAACCCAAAAACCTAAGAACCAGATATTGCTCTGGTCGGTCGACCGGCGCCCTAGGGGCGGTCGACCGGTAAAGTCATGTGTGTGCACGTTGTGCACAATGCTCTGTTCGGTCGACCGATGCCCTTAGGGCGGTCGACCGACCTGGGATATTTTTGTCATGTAGTTTTGTTTCTTGCGTTTTTTTAATGCGGTCGTGGGGATCGAGCCGCACGATGATACATGTATAGTTATGGGTACAACTGAATAGTGTCATAGCACACCACAAGTATCCCAAAAGGGGATTATGATGAATTTTGTTTCGATTACACTTAAGATAAAGGTTGATTACATATTTATATACATGTTGGATATTGTTGATGAGCACCGCTCAGTACTACGTGGAGTAGTACGTCGATATACCATTAGTACAGGCCATTGAGTCGGGTTTAGTATGCTTTATCTAGCAGTTCGTCCTGAACTAGGGTGCGATGATGCTTGTGAGTCGTATTTCTAGGATACCTACTAGTCCGTCCCGCACTCATGTTATGTATAGAGATGCGATAAGACTAATAAGCTGTATACACTATTAGGATATCAACCGGGTAGTCCGTCCCGTATGATGATGAGATGAATCAGAAACTTGTAAAGATTTACATTAAGATGATTGTTGATAGCCTAAGTCTTTGGCGGATACCAGTTATGTATATGACTCATTGCTAAGATATATGACCGAGGTACTTTGCCCTTGAAAGTACGCAGGGTTATATGCTAATATTTATCTTATCTACCCAGTGATAGTGGAAGATATCATAAATACGACATTATGAATGCCTTTACTTTCTGTATTGCTTTATTTTATTCTTAGGTTGGGATCAATGATTAGCGATTCACAATTTGAAACATATGGTATATACATGAGGGTTTCGTTATTTGGATTATTTCGCTCGACGTACCAGTCTCGTGTTGTGGGTTTCTAATTATTAATTTTATTTAGATTGTTTATCTCTAGTTCGGTGTTAATATTTAGGCGTCTATAATTTGAGACATATGGTATATGTTTGGGTCAGAAATTGTTTTCTTTATTGTATAGCTCGTTACAGCTTTGATCGTTACAAAAAGTTCAAAAGGTTTGGTCTTTTTATAAGACCTTTACACAATGAAAATAAAAATTACAGTCTCATTCAAACAACACACAAATGGTATTTATTAGTCTCATCTTTGCCTATATCGGGGTTTATCCATGGAACGCTGCAAATCATATCTGGTTGATCAGAAAGCTAGAAGTTAGTTGCTTCACAAAGGAAACAAGAACAGAAGTGATAATCTCGACCAAGCGAGACTACGACTCTTCTCGAGATCAAGTCCAAGCCTGATCTCAAGGAAAGGATGGACGGGGCTTTAGATCTTTCGAATTGCTCCTTCTTTATTTTGGGATTCGCCAAGATCTGTTAACCCTTTCTAAAATTTCGTGGAATGCACTCACAAAACTAGCAGCACCTCGCCCTCTTTGATAAAATTCGCCCCCTCTGAAAAAAGGCCCTAGGCTTGTATTTATAGGGCTTCAGATATAGGGTATTTGGATAAGAATAAATGATTTGGTCATATCTTTAGCTGACAATGGTCTAACCACGTTTATGGATGATATCAATTCAGTTGGAAACCTTTGGAATGAAGAAATCTGGAAAGAATCACCCGAAAACGTGTTTTGGGAAGTCAGGTGTGCGGTAGGTCCTGGTGTTTCGTGGGGGCGTGGGACACCAATTGGTATCCCGCGGGGGTGTGGGACACCAAATGATGTCCCACGCAGGTGTGGGATAGTTCGGGCTTTAGCCATTTTTTGGTCTTCTAGACTTGTATTTTTCGTCGTTTTACGTATCTTGTCGTTTGGTTGAATTGTACGCTTCGCTGACTTGCTTTATGCGCTCATTAGGTTCTGTACAGCTTTGGATGATCCTCTTTGACTCAGATAATCCTCTCCGACTTAGATAATAATGTTCATCGTCTTCTTTTCGTCTCGAGCTATATTCGGACACCTATAGGCATTTTAGATGCCTACAGATACCCCCTCCAAAGTATTTCAGACTCATTCCTTTATAGAAAAGTCTGTAATGGATAAGATAGGCCATGTTTTCAATCTCTTCAGTATTTTATCGAGGATATTGCGTAGAAGGACCTATGAATTGCTTCAATTCTTTACTTCTTCAGCCTTTAGTCTATTCAGTATTTTGTCAACTAGATGAAGTTCTTTCGATGCTGCGTTTATCGTCTGACCGTTGTCGAAATCTTAAACTGAAGTTGTTGTGTAAGTTTCTGACTTAGCTTGTGTCGTTGCGTTGATGTTGAACTACTCGTCTTCTTTGGGAATTCATATCTAAATCGTAATTGAACTCTCTAGAATCATCCTATAACCCAAAAAAATTTCCAAGCCTTATTTTGGCAAATTTGTCGATGCGTTGATCGACATTAACCTTTATTGTAATGTATTAACCGGTGATAATATAGTTTATACTCATATGTTTACTGGAGTCTACACAGTTTAAGCTCTTAAGGCGTTTGAGCGTGGTGGTCCAAAATGTCGGGCTGCAGGACGAACTATTAAAGTTGTTTCGTCTGCAGGTATGGATCTTATCCTGAAGTTGTTGGATGCTTAAGTCACGAGACCAACTAATGAAGTTGATACATCAGTGACTTTCGCATATATAGGATTTTTGGTAAACCCTCAGTCATCAACGGATTTAATGAGCCTTTACCGACTACCGTTTGAGTCGGGCTAGTATGCGGATTGTTCAAGTCCGTTCTGCATGTAACGTTGTGCTAAGAGAGTTGACTCTCTTAGTTCTACGATATTTGAATACATAGACTTCATCTTTCTCACATGAAAAGACTAAACGGTGATGTGTGTTAGGCATAGACTTTAGGATTTTTAGCAAACTCTTAGCTTTCAACGGGTTTGATGTGCCTTTACCGATTACTGTTTGAATCGGGCTAGCATGTGAATTGTTGAAACCCTTTTTCACATGTTACGTTGTGTTAAGAGAGTTAACTCTCTCAGTGCTATGATATCGAATATATAGACTTCACCATTATTACGAGAATAGGCTACCCGACATCATAGGTCAGATGCTGACTTATCTCTATCTAGGGATTGAGATAAAGTCCCCCATGATAAATTCTAGTGCCTTTTTCATATAACGAAAGACTAAACCAGCAATACGTGTTAGGCACTGACTTATCCCTACTTAGGATTCGAGATAAAATTCCCCGTGCGTGTAAAGCACGGATTTTGGCGTTATGAATAACAACATGCCACAATGTCCACTATGTGGGCTTTTGTTCTTTTTACGGTCAAGGACTAACCGGTAAAGCGTGTTAAGCGCTGACTTATCTCTACTTAGGCTTCGGGATAAAATTCCCCAGACTTGGATTCTGGTGACTTTTTCACTCGGCAAAAGACTAAACAGGCAACGTGTGTTAGGCGTTGATTTATCCCTACTTAGGCTTCGGGATAAAATTTCCGATGCATGAAAGGTATGGATTTTTAGTGCTACGGTGTTGAATACGTAGACTTGGTCTTTTTCACAAAAACTGACCACCCTACAATATGTGTTAGATGTAGACTTATCTCTATTTAAGAATCGAGATAAAGTCCCCCATGCGCGTAAGGCATGAATTTTGGTGTTGGAAGGTGGTGTCTTCTCTTGGGGTAAAGACGAACCCGATGCTAAAGAGGAAAATTTTTATATTCTATCTCGAGGTGCAAAAGAAACTCAAAGTGGTATCTCCACTTTGAGAATCAAAAAAAGATTCAGATAACCCTAACTGTCGGAAGGTTTAATTACCCTATCTGAAGGTGGATTTCTTGTTTATCGAGAGGGAACTCCAGTTTTGATCCTAACTATAAGAAGGTTTGACCAATTGGGAGGTTTGGGACGACCCTAACTGTAGGAAGGTTTGATCGCTCGAGTTGAAATTGACCTCTCGTTCATGAAAGGAATCGAGAGTGGATTTTGGCTTTGGTCCTAACTGTAGGAAGGTTTTACCAAGATAGGAGTGAGGTGGTACAAATAACAGTGGAAGTGTCGATTTGCACAAATCACTGTGTCAATACAGTGGGAGTTTCTGGTGTCAAGTTGCAAGGACTTTAACACAAGGGGGTTTAAAACTTTCGATACTGTGTCCGGACTCTAATAATGGATGTGTTGAGTGTACAGACACAGTGGAAGTTAGAGTGGATCAAACCAAAAATAAATTTTTAGTGGACCCACCATCAATTGATTTGATCAGTGAAAGATTAAGCACTCCACAATTAGACTGTGGGGGTTTCATGAGGGAAGATTGATCAGATGAAGTCATTGAATCTCATCTCAATGAAAGAGTGCTTGAGAAGTCATAGTGGGAGGGTTTTAATCATCTTGGAAATGATTAAATAGCCAGAGTGGGAGATTCTTAATCATTCTTTATCATGATTAAGAATGAATTATTCTGATGATTGGTTTTCATCTTGAATAATAAGTTTTGGTATATCCTTAAGAATACCATGTATAGCACTCTCTACGAACTTCCTATGGGAATGTATTGAGGTATCCTACCCCCAACTCTTTGGCAAACCTAAATCCAATTGTATTCGGGCACACTATCGGGTTATCCTTAAGAATATTAAGAGTAATATTCTTCAGTAACTTCCCGTTATTGGAAATAAGGGAAGCAGTTTAACCTTGTATACCCGTCAGAGGATAAAGAAAAGCAGTTTATACTCTTATAATTGTCGGAGTCTAGGAAAGACCAGTTTATACTCATATACTTTTTAGAGTATAACATTCTCATTTGGCTCATTTCGACGTTATGATGCCGGCGTCGACCAAGGCTTGAATGTTATTCTTGAGAGTGAAGCAAGCCTTGATGGGATGAAGGATCCTCCTATGATATGCATAGTACTTTGGATCCGAAGTGTTGTTAGCTTCCTCCTGATTCGTAATAGGTGGCGGCTTGATTTTATTATTTTCAAGGAGGTATTTGAAGATAGCTAGAACCTCTTCATCCTTGAAGGAGTATTCTTTTTAGAGTCTCGGAGCCGGGGCCTTCGTTACTTCTGAGGTTGGTGATGTGATGTCAGATTATCATCAATAGCTGCTGTAGGTGCCTTTCCCTTACCATGAGAAGCAAAATTCAAGTTCGGGGGTTTAATCATTGGTTGGCCTTTTTTAAGCTTTTTTCTTTTGAGAAAGTATTCGGCCTGTTCCCCACGCAGTTTTAATTCTTTCCATGTTGTGGATGTCACGACCCCCGGAGATTTCAGGATGTCAATGGAAAGGTTGTTATAGTAGGTTTGGAGGATGTATTCCTCCGTGATCAGATCTCAGCAATTCATCGCCTTGTTACGGAAGCATTTGACAAAGCTGTCAACTGACTCCCCATCCTTCTGTTTCTCCTCAAAGAGCGTCCTGAATGAAACCTTAGTGTCATCATCAAAGAAATTACCGAGGAATAAGCTTTCCATATCGTCCCAGCTGTTGATATTTCCAGGCTTGAGATTGCGATACCAATCGAAGGTAGGCCCGTGAAGGGTGCTAACGAATGACTAGACCATCAAAGGCTCATTGCCAAAGATCACTCCTAAGTGGGAATTGAAATAAATCAAGTGTTGAGTGGGGGAACCATTCCCGTCGAACGGCGTAAAGTTGATCAGGTTAAACTTTGCCGGATACGGGATCGACTCCCACTCTCTTGGATAGGGACATGGGATGCTAGACTTTTTCACCTTCTGAATGGACATCAAAGTATTGATTTTTCCCCCGAGGTCCTTCATCTTCTCATCCTCGCTCGTATCCTTCCTTTGTTGATTTCGAGGAGGAACATCACGGTCACCCCCGGCATTGTCATCATCGGTAGGACCACCACTAGCATCGTTATCTTTAGTGGGACCTCCCCTAGCGTTTTAATCAACGGGAGGGTTATCTGCATTGAGGTGTTTGTCCATGTCCACATCGCCACCTGCCCGGTAGGCATTGTTGTGACGACTAGATTTGCCAATCCGATTAGACAAAGCCCAGGTCTATTGGTCATGCATTTCCCTTATCTGCTACATAGCCATTTCTATTTCAATTTTGAATGCTTATTTCTGCTTTGCTAGAGCATCCTTGAGAACTTTGGCCATTTACTCGGTGTTGATTATAAATGCCTCACGGGATTATCCTAGGCTGGATACCATATTGTCAGAAGCGACTGCAAAGTTGGCATATGATGCTTCATCATCCGAGAATAATCCTCTATTCATCCTCTGATAGTCCCTACATCTAGTAGTCCATGTGTGTAGCCGAGTTAGACGATGCGATATGAGGGGGTCAAAACTAGAAGGTCGAGTCGACTTTTCCTTATCAGCCATGTTAATTGTGACTTCTGGAAGTTCATCATCTTGAATGGCTGACCGTTTCTTATGAAAACACCTTGGCTTGGTTTTCGACACTTCAGAGGAAAGCCTTTGGAATATCGAGGCCCTCTGTGGAGCAATCTTAGGGTAGATACACGTTGATAATACTGTCCTGATAAGTTTGGCACACGGATAATAAAAGTTTATCTCCCGGGTATCTCTCTTTCGAGATTTGTTCGTACCGCCAGCCCAATAGTACAACTCATCGGCATGATTACTGGAGCAACCTATCATGTGTTGGCATAATTTCCCAAGTATAACGTTGTTATCCTCAGACAAACACATTTTCTTTTGTGGTTTTAATGCTTTGTTGGGATTCTCAAGAGTCAGGCGTTTAGAGCCATGCCTTCGTGAGCGTGGGGCCTCAACGGGCTCTTGGACAATGACTCACAATCCAAGGCAGTCGATTACAGGAGTTTTTCCATTATGATAAGGCTCTAACTTGTTGCAAGGGCGTGTGCGACCCCCAGCTTGACGAGTTGCTCGGGGTTCATTCACCGAACCCAAGCGTTATTTCACCTGAACTTTGCCTTGATCCTCGTGTAAAGGGCCAAGATGATTTTCCATTGTTATTTTAGATCAGGAGGGATCCACACTGTTATGAGGCTTCCGAAAGTAAAGGATCCATCGAAATAGGAACAGGGGTTGTCGGAGACACGGAAGCAGACGCGGAGCTGGCTCTTTGGACGAGATAGCCATTAGTGTCTCAGCCAGGTGCGAGATAGCTTTAGCTGTCTTGACCAGGTGTGAGACAGCTCTGGCTATCTCGGCTAGGGGTGAGATAGCTCAGGCTGTCTCGGCCAGGTGCAAGACAGCTCAGGCTATCTCAGCTACAAGAATTTCCTGTGGTCCCCGACTTAATTTTCGCATGGACTTTGAAATCCAAATTTTGCGTAGTTTTGATAGTTCCCTGGTGACTTCTTTTTGCGTGGAATCCAAATTCTGTGACTCTCAGGCCTTCTGCACAAGAATTCGCGCATGCGCAAGGAGTGCGTGGTGCTTTTGGATGCGCTCCTTAAGAGTTGAATGAGTCCTTTGGACTTGGATCCATTCATTCGTTGCTGGTTTGGAGGACGGTCCATTTACCTGCTGTTGAGGCACTTGGTGGTTCCTAAATTTCAGATCTGGCTCATAACAAATCCCTTCTATCGGCTCTAAAGCCTTGGCATGCTAGTGCGTGAGGCGTTGGCATTGCCTTTGGCGTGCTCTCTTTGATAGGGGAGGAGGATCTAGGGGAGGAGGATCTAGAGGAGGTGGATGACAGATACTCCTTGCACTTCTGTTGGTCAAACTCGTACTCGACCTCTTCTTCAACTGGGATCTGGATCCAAGGTTGCAACACTACAGTCTCGGCATAGAGGCTGTTGGCTCCCACTGTGGTTGCTAGGGTGTTTGGGTTAGAAATTATTTTCTTTATTGTATAACTCGTTACAACTTTGGCCGTTACAACAAGTTCAAAAAGATTGGTTTTTTTATAAGACCTTTACATAATGACAATAAAAATTACAATCTTCTTCAAACAACACACATATCCTATTTATTAGTCTCTATTTGCATGGGATCTTCGCCTGTGCCAGGTTTATCCGTGGACTGTCGCGGATCAGATCCAGTTGATCGAAAAGCTAGAAGTTCGTTGCTTCATAAAGGAAACAAGAACAGAAGTGATAATCTAGACCAAGCGAGATTATGACTCTTCTCGAGATCAAGTCCAAGCCTGATCTCAAGGAAAGGATGAATGGGGCTTCAGATCCTTCAAATTGCTCCTTCTTTATGCTGAATTTACCAAGATCTGTTAACCCTCTCTGAAATTTTGTGGAATGCACTCACAAAACCAGCAACACCTCATTCTCTTTGATAAAATTCACACCCTCTGAAAGAAGGTCCTAGGCTTATATTTATAGGGCTTCGGATGCAAGGTATTTGGATAAGAATGAATGATTTTGGCTATATCTTCAGTTGACAATGGTCTAACCACGTTTATGGATGATATCAAATCAGTTGGGAATCTTTGGAACGAAAAAATCCCGAAAGAATCACCCGAAAATGTGTTTTGGGAAGTTGGGTGCGTGGTAGGTCTTGGTGTCCCGCGCGGTCGCAAGTCAGTTGAGAACCTTTGGAACGAAGAAATCCTAAAAGAATCACCCGAAAACGCATTTTGGGAAGTCGGGTGCGCGACACGTCTTGGTGTCCCGCGTGGGCGCAGTATAGTTCGAGATTTATCTATTTTTTAGCCTTCTAGACTTGTATTTTTTGCTATTTTGTGTATCTTGTCATTTAGTTGACTTGTACACTTCACTGACTTGCTTCATGCGCTCGTTAGCTTCTTTACGGCTTTGGATGATCTTCTTTGACTCGGATAATCCTCTCCGACTTAGATAATGATGTCATTCGTCTTCTCTTCATCTCAAGCTGTATTTGGACACCTATAGGCATTTTTAGACACCTACAGTATATACATGAGGGTTTCCTTGTTTGGATTATTTCGCTCGACGTACTACATCTCGTCTTGTAGGTGTCTAAATATTAACTCCATTATATACCTGAAAAATAATCTAGGTAGACTATGCTTAATAGGTAGAGCCTTCACTTCATCTAGTAGCCCTTCCCCTGGGGACGGATGGAGGTGATCTTGCTGTAACGCTCTGACGCTCTTGTTGTTGTTTTTTTTGTTTTAAAATTTCTTTTCAGGCAGCTCAAAGTTTCGGAGAGCTGCAGGATGACGTAGTTCTTACATAGTCGTCGTCGCATGAGTTATCAGTAGAGGCTCTACAGTAAATTTATGTTTCCATTCAATTATTTGAGTTGTATTTTAATTTGTAAAGTCTATGAGCCTTAGTTACATTTGCAGTTGATTCATGTTGAGATATTTTACATTATTTCAGAGATTAGGTGTTTACAATTTTATTCATTTGAGACATGGTTTCATTTATGAGATTTATCCTTCTATACCATATCTATTGTATTTATTTACCTTATTTTGTCTGTTTTGTATATATACTTCTTTTTTATTCTACTAGAGGATATTACTATGATTGGTGAAATATGTTATTGTACAGTGTGGGTGCATGGCAGGTTTGACATCTTTGGATTTACCTTGGACAATAGCCATGTGTGAAAACAGGGGCGTCACAATCACCTCGCGACCAAAGTTTTAAATATCAGTTATTAGGATTTATCAGACTGTTGAAATCCATATCGAATAGCGGATATTAGAGATAATTAGTATTTATCGGAATGATATTATTGGACAGTGTATATACATATTGTAATATGCTAAAATGTAATCTAACCAAATTTAATGAAATATAAACAAAATGTAAATAATCATATTTAGGATCACTAACCAATGGTAAAAACTTGCTTCTTGATCACACAATAAAATTATTCGTGTGCATAGTTAGTAAAAATGGAATAACATACAAGCAAATAACAAGATAACATAAAGAATGAAAAGTCGTCAACATAAGTATTGTGTAATCATAAGATTATAAACTAACTTACTAAGTTGAGATTTAACAGTCATGAACCGTTTTAATATTCATAAATAAGTATAAGCTAATCACCAAACAACCAAGTTTCGAAAGTAGCAAATAGTTTATAATTCTTAAATATCCAAAGAGCAAATCCAAATCTAAATAAAAGGATGATAATTCTAATATTTTGATCAGACTATATCAGCCGATAACTCACTTTATCGCTGCATTATCACCGATAAACATCCAAAAATGATAACCAATTTTAATCAAACTTATCATATTAGAACGCCCCCAAAACTGATAAATCGCCAATAATATTGGTTTACTAGTTGATATTTAAAACACTTCTCATGACCAATATGAATATCCTTATGAGTTCGGTTCAAAGCTCTACGAAGGCCCCTGTCACCGTGGCACTATCCACTGATATAAAGATCCATGTACTCCTAGATCTGCTCCTGTGACAAAAAGTGCTAGACCCTCATTTGCAATGCCCTCAATGTCATCCCCAGTATCTATGTGCAATTAAGTTACAAAGCTACATATATAAGTAAATTGTAGTAATATGAAATTAGTGGTCTTAATAGTAAATAACTTAAAATTCTCTCATCTACACCCTTAGGCACCTATCTCTGTTGTAGAGCACGTTGTTGGTGTTCATCAAGTGGAGGCGTAGTTTGATTTATTACCCATCTTCTAGTAATTCCCCAATACTACCTGATGCAATCTGATTCCTAAAGAGGAGGATCAATATGCTCCATGATACTCAGATATCGATTAGTCCATCTATGTATGCACTTGTAATGCGCATTTGTCCAGTTTATTTGATGACTGTCTTTCTTAGCCTTTCTCTCTATTCTTTCAACTTTTTTGTAGAATGTGTTGTGCTAAACTAAACTATCTACGCACGTGATCCAGCATATACATCTCCATAATCTCAAAGAATATAAGAGGAACCCTTGCGGTCCATATAACTTGATCCTCCATACAAATTGGTGGCAGATGAGCTAGGTGATCACCATATGGCTGCCACTCTAACTAGAAAATATTCCATATATTAGTATCTCTTTGAAAATTGGTGGCAGATTAAATTTTCTTAAAGTAAAATTTGATACCTTATGACTCTTTATGGGAACAAGTTCATTTCTGTAAAAGTCTAACTGTCTTGCTAGGTCTCATCGTAGTTTTTTTAGATATTCCATCTATGTGAATGATCAAATTTTAGCACCCAATAATGCAATTATAATTCTACATCATGTCTGCATTAGTTAGATAGTGTTTACCTACAACCTTATGGAATTTGTCCATCTAAAGCTTGTATCTCGCATAATCTTAGTTTCAAAAACAAGTCTCTCTCACACCCAAACTTGCAATAAAGTTGGACACCCCTTGAACTCTTTATTTTGTCTAAAAGCCATCTTGAACCCTTTTATATATATGCTAAAATAGCACTATCTCATGATATGTCTAAAAACCAATGGTTTCTTATTCTCAAATAGATCTTTTTTTAAAGTGAAGTCCTCGGGTCGTTTAAATTAGAACCAATATCAAACACAGCTTGTGAGGTATTTAGTCGCTCCTCATTTCGAAACTCTTATGTTAACAATTCTTCAGACTCCACATAATCGCTATTTACACAAAGTTCATCCATGCAACAGATGTCCTCATTGATGCCTCCAACAACACATTGCATGCTATAAGGTTGCTCCTCTTCTTCAATATATTCAGAATCATCATCTGCATCTTTTTCTAACAGAACCAACTAGTAAATTACCTATAACATGACCTAAAGAGAACATATCACTTGACTTGAATATTGTAGTTGAGTCCGTGCCACTTTACTTTAGTCATTTTCTAAGTGCATGGCACTAGGAGATAAATTAATTTGCTCAAGTTATTTTCTATATCAAGCATTCCAGACAACTCCCTCGGAGCATTCAAAACATGGACGACATTAAAAATTAGAAAATTTTCAATGAACAACTCAATTGAGATTTGCTTTTCAGAGAGTTGTATCATGTCAATCAATTATTGAACGTAGATGATCTCTATAGCCATTGTTCTTTTCTCATTTATCGGATAGTTATAGAACACCTTAGTTGCATACTCTCTATATTTAATTCTAGTAACTCTGTGCATTTCGTACGTTCATCATTCCATTGAAGTTGCACATTTTATATAACATAAATATTTTTCTAGATCCTCCCTCATATATAGACATATTATTCATCTCAACACTCAGTCTTTTATTGAAGAAGCAAATAAAAGTATTTCCTGCGTCATTAGATCTAAAATATTAACATTTATCATATGCAAATTATTTATTATACTTCATAAATTAAGTTTTATAAATAATGTTTCATGTTAAAACCGTAATTGAAAAACCCTCTATATCAAATTTAATCTACCATTTCTAATTAAGTCCTAATTGTAACCAAACTATATTATTTACCAAAATTAAAATAAAATTATTTAAAATATAGGGTTATTTTCATACTATAGTTGGAACTAATAAAATATCCAAAATTAGAAAATTTCACCTTGATTAGGAGTTGAAGTTCGTCGGTGTCAAAGAGGTTAGATGGCATCGGAGTTCAACAACATTGGAGAGAACTGAGATAGGCGGCATCACTTTGTGTTGTAGTGAATCAAGAGAGAAATTTGAAGGAGGAGGCTCAATTTGGATTTGGAGAGAATGAGAGAGAGAGAGAGAGAAAATTGATGTAGAAGGAGGTGATGTGGGAGAGGATGAACGGGGTAGGGGAGAGAGATTGAGAAAGACTTAAGGGAGAGATCAGGAGAGAGTTGAGGGAGAGATCGAGAGAGACTTAAGAAAGAGTGCAGAGAGAGATCACAAAAATGAGAGAGAGATGGGTAGGGTCAAGTGTCTGGTGTGCCCTAATTTTTGGATTCCACGGCTTATTCCCCTTAGTACTATGCACAGAAGGGAGGAGCCATAATGAAAATCTCACATACGATTCTGGAACGGAGATTTTTTGAATAAAATGAACGGCCGTAATTGTTTTCTTCGAAAGTTGCCTTCATTATTGATTTCATTATAACTTTGGTCATTTACAATGAATTCAAATAAAAAAAGTAAAAAATTACAACTCTCTTGAAAATAAACACAAGATTCGTTTATCGTCTCTTGCTTACGTGGGTTCTTGGTCGGTGATGTGGACGTCAATATCCATGGACCACCAGACGATTAGATCAGATCTGAAGCTTCACCGATTCACGAAGGAATCAAGAACTAAAGCACTTATCTCGGCAACAGCGAGATAATTGCTCTTCTTAAAATTACCGCAACGGGGTAATCTTAAGGGACGAACACGGGAACTGCATATCTAATGAACTCTTCTGTTCTAAAATTCGTGCACCTTCAGTCTTCAATCCGGCAGGGCTTCGCCAACGCTCGAGAACTCCAGATCCGAAAAAATGAAGACCCCGGGACTGTATTTATAGGCTTTAGGAGCCCTGTCCTTGGATAGGAACAGTTGAATCCCTCTTATCTTTAGTTGAAACCACTTAACCACATTATCATATCAGTTGGAACAAATCCAGACGGTTAACGATCAAAAAATAGCTCTAAACTACCAAAAATAGCTTTTCAGGTCTGCGGATACCCGTTGGTGTCTCGACGTGGCCGAGACACTTGTGAGTGTCTCGGCCAAGCTGAGACACTTGAGAGTGTCTCGGCCAAGCCGAGATGCATGGGAGTGTCTCGGCCAAGCCGAGACACTCAAGAGTGTCTCGGCTTGGGAGTATCTCGGCTTGATCAAGACACTTGAGAGTGTCTCGGCCAAGCTGAGACACTCATGGGTGTCTCAGCTTGGTCAAAAAAATTGTAAGTGTCTTGGCCAAGCCAAGACACCCCGAGGTGTCTCGGTTTGGCTTTTTGGTTTTGGCACGTCGAGTTTATTTCTACCGTAAATTCATCGTCGGACTCGGAATTATGCAGTTCAAGATGCATTGGAAAGCCGACAAGGAGAGCTACAGGCTCCCATGATTGAATCATATGTGAAGTAAATAGGAAATGAGGGGTACTCCACTTTTCGTAAGCGACACGGGGCTACCGATTAGCTCTTGTTTTCGTTATTCCGAAGTTCCGTTGCTTCGTATGGTCCGTCGACTCACTTCCTATGTTTGTCATCATCAAATGAGCTTCTATAACTATAATAATAATGTTCATCATCTTCTCTCTGTCTCGAGCCATATGCGGGGACCTATAGGTAATTTTTGACGCCTAAAGATACCCCCTCCAAAGTATTTCAGTCTCGTTTCTTTTATAGATGAGCCTGAAATACTTTGGATATGATCGGTCCAACCTTCAGTCAGTATAAAAGGACTTGTTGAGCTTTGATTCTTGACTCCTTCGATTTTCAATCTATTCGATGTTTTGACGAATAGCTAAAGTTCTCCCGACGCTACGTTTATCGTCTGGCCATCGTCGAAATCTTGAATCAAAACCGGTGAGTTGATTTTGGCTCATATCATCTAGTTGACATTGAACTGACTATCTCTATCATGATATATTGACTCATATTGACTTTCATCGTAACGCGTTGACTGGCGTTGACCTAGGGTTACGCGTTGACCGGCATTGACCAAGGGTTTCGGATTGCCCAACGTTGACTTTTTCATCACAACGCGTTGACTGGTGTTGACCTAGGATTACGCGTTGACCAACGTTAACCTAGGGTTTTGGATCGCCCGACGTTGACTTTTTCATCGCATCGCGTTGACTGACGTTGACATAAGGTTACGCTTTGAACGGTGTTGACCTAGGGTTTCGGATTGCCCAATGTTAACTTTTTTATCACAACGTGTTGACTGGTGTTGACCTAGGGTTACGCATTGACCGGTGTTAACCAAGGGTTTCGGATCGCCTAGCATTAACTTTTTCATTGCAACGCATTGACTGGCGTTGACCTAGGGTTACACGTTGACCGGCGTTGACCTAGGGTTTCGAGTCGCCTAGCATTGACTTTCCATCACAACGCGTTGACTGGCATTAACCTAGGGTTACGTATTGACCGATGTTGACCTAGGGTTTCGGATCGCCTGGCGTTGACTTTTTTATTACAACGCATTGACTGACGTTGACCTAGGGTTACGCGTTGACCGATGTTGACCTTAGGTTTCGGCTCGCCTGATGTTGACTTTTCATCGTAACGTGTTGACTGGCATTGACCTAGGGTTACATATTGACCGGCGTTAACCTAGGGTTTCGGATAGCCTAGCGTTAACTTTTTTTATTGTAACGCGTTGACTGCCCTTGACCTAGGGTTACGCGTTGACTGGCGTTGACCTAGGGTTTCGGCTCGTCTAGCGTTGCCTTTTTGTTGCAACACGTTGATAGGCGTTGACCTAGGGTTACGTGTTGATCGGCGTTGACCTAGGGTTTTGGATTGCCCGACGTTGACTTTTTCATCGTAACGCGTTGACTGGCGTTGAACTAGGGTTACGCGTTGACCGACGTTAACCTAGGGTTTTGGATCGCATGTCGTTGACTTTTTTATTACAACGCGTTCACTAGCATTGACCTAGGGTTACGCGTTGATCGATGTTGACCTAGGGTTTCGCCTCGTCTGGTGTTGATTTTTCGTCGCAACGCGTTGACTGGCGTTGACCTAGGGTTACGCATTTGTTAGCCATTATGTTTTGATGATGTTTTACAACCACCATTATCGATACTAATTGCTATTTGATTGATATTATAGTTAATATATATATCAAGCATGTTAGTACCACTTATGGAGGATTGGATGGAATATGAGCTTCAACGATGATATCCAAAGGAGGAGGAGGCATAGTGATGAAGCAAATGTTAATCAAGAACAACACATTCAAGTCAAAGCTTCATCAACTCAAAGCTATATCAAGACTCAAAGAATTATAATTCTATGTGAGGATATTAGCTAGTTCTTGTTTTGTCTCTAGTGCTAGAATGTAGGCAAGTAGTTGTAGATTTCACTTGAAGCTATTGGGATATCACACACACGTTTTCATACTTATATTTTTTAGCATTTTGACAAAATATCATTTTTCACAAATATGAGGACATTTTCTTAAAATTCCTTTTCTAAACAGTTTGTTTTTAGTGTCAAAAACAATTTACAAAGTTACATATTTTTTTAGAAGTCATTTGAATATTTTTACAGATTTTTAAAGAGTCAAAAACTGCTTTCAAAAACAGTGTCAGCTATATTAGTTTGCGGTCGACCGCCACGGTCGACCGCGCCTGAGTTTTTACTTACGGAGCCAAACAGAAACTTTCGCGGTCGACCGCAACGGTCGAGCGTCAGCTCGAAAATTCACACTGTCGACCGTCACGGTCAACCGCCAAAGTCTCTGGAAATTTTCTGAGCCTCGAAAGTGGCTCGCTGTCGACCGTGAGATTTTCACGGTCGACCGCCGTTTACTCCATTGGACTTTTACGTACAGTTTCAGACGATGATTTTTTACGGGATTTAGGGGATATGGGTATAGGTTTTAGCTGTAGTGTTTTCTCCTATTTAAACCCCTTATACCCCTTCTTCTTTAAGTGTCCCAAACATTTTGAAAAATCAGAGATCTGTTTTTACTGAGAGCAAACTTTCAAAACCTGATTTTCTCTGTTTTCAAGTTCACTTCCCAGCTTCAGTGTAATCTTTCTCCTTGCCATAGGGACATTATAAAGAGAGAGTTTTTACACCATTATTACTGTTGAGAGCTTGATCTTATGGAGATCAACTGTGAGGGAGTGAGATCTTGTGGTGATCAACTGTGTAGTTGTGAGATCTTGTGGAGATCGTTGTGTAGAAGAAGTTTCGGCTTCCAAACCGGGTTGTGTAGTGGATTCTCCTCGAGAGTGGGGAGCGAGGACGTAGGTCAGCGGGCCGAATCTCGTTAACACATCGCGCGTCACTTGGATAACGATTTCTAGCTCTATCTCATTTACTATAGTTGTTCATTTTGTGGTTTATTGCTTGTCTTATTTTTTATTGCACAATTATAGCCTTAAGACCCTAATCACCCCCCCCCCCCC
>BQKN01000229.1:115128-206955 GCA_022839385.1 Asparagus kiusianus
CCCTAATCACCCCCCCCCCCCCCTCTATGGTCCAACAATTGGTATCAGAGCTTGGTCTCTATATTAGTTTTTGGTCTAACCACCTTAGAGAAAAGATCTTATGGAGGCTTCAATGAATGTACATATGTTAGAGGGACAATCCACCACTAGACCACCTCTTTTCACCGGTAATAATTTTGCTTATTAGAAGGCTAGAATGAGGATTTATCTTTGTGGCATTGATCTTGATATTCTAAAACTCATAGAGAAGAAATATGTAGCAAAACCCAAAGTTGGGAACATGACCGATGGAGAAAAGAACCAAGCTAATCTCAATGCATAGGCCATGAACGCCTTATTTTTTGGTCTTTCCCCCAATGAGTATAATAGGGTTTCTACGTGTGCAACCACATACGAAATATGGGTGAAATTATGTATTACACATGAAGGAACCCCCAAGTTAAGGAATCTAAAATTAGTGGGCTTATGCATGAATATGAGTCATTTAAGATGCTTCCTAATGAATCCATTGATGCTATGTTTTCTCGCTTTAATAACATAATCAATGAATTCCATGGTCTTGACAAGCGTTAGACTATCCAAGAGATGAACTACAAGATCCTTCATTCATTGACTCTAGCATGGGAACCCAAAGCTACGGCCATAGAGGAAGCTCATAATCTTACTACTCTAGCTCTTGATGGCCTTATCGGCAAGCTTAAGGTTCATGAGAAGAAGCTCAAAGGAAAGGAGAAGGAGGAAGTGCCCCCACGGGAAGTTGAGGAGTCATCACCAAAAATAAAGACCATAGCTCTCAAAGGAGCTAGTGATAACTCCTCATCATCATCGGATAGTGAAGTTGATTTTTCTAGAGAAGTGGCTCACCTCTCTAGAAGAATATCTAGACTCGTTAAAATAAACAAGAAGTTTAATCCCCGATCTAACAAAAAAATTTCTTCACGTGTAGGAAAGTGTTTTGAATACAATGAACCGGGTCATATCGCTAAAGATTTCCCCAAGCTCAAGGAGAAATACTTGAAGTACAAGAAGAAAAAAGCCATGTATGCTGGATGGGAGGAATCCGAACCAAGCGATTCGGATAGCAATAAAGAAGGAGCTAAGATTACTCTTCATGATCCTAACATTTGCTTCATGGCTTATGAAAAGGAGGTAGTTTCTGATACCGAAAGTGAATCCTTTTACATGCAATGTGATCTAGCTACCGCATTAGAAGAATTAAACATATATTGAGTTTAAAAGGATATCAAAAGAATTTTCTTCCTTTAAAAAATTACATGCTTCTTGTGATGCCAAACTAGAACAACTACAAATCTCTCTTACTTTAAAATATGAATTACTAGGGGATCTTGATTTTGAAAATAAGCAATTAAGATCCAAGATTGAAAGACTTGAAATTGAGAGTGGTAGGATTAGCCCTACTCATGCGTATGCTAATTATCATCATCATGAGAGAAGTAGATTTCATAGATCTCATGCCTCTACACACAAGAGAAATTTTGTGTACACATATTGCATGAAACGTGGTCATATTTCTACTCATTGTAGGATTAAAGACAATCATGATTTTTATGGAATCACATGGGTACCCAAAGGTACCAAGCTTACTAACCACCAAGGACCCAAGATTTGGGTACCTAAAGTTACTACACCTTCATCTCTTGTAGGGAACATCACGAACAAGACGTAGAGAGATGTGGTACCTTGATATTGGTTACTCACATCATATGACGGGTAATAAAGAGCTATTTGCAACCCTATCATGGATTGAAGGAGGTAGCGTCTCCTTCGGTGGTGGAGAGAAAAGTAAAATCATTGGTATTGGATGTATTGGTAAGACACCCTCTCCCGTAATAGAAGATGTTTATTTGGTTAGTGGCTTGAATCATAATCTTCTTAGCATTAGCCAATTGAGTGATAAAGGTTTTGATATTTCCTTTAAACTGGACAAATGCATTGTTAGCTCAAATGAAAAAACTATTTTTGTTGCTAATAGAAAATCTAATGTATACATTTTTGAGATGAATGAGCTATTAGATCAAGATGTCAAATGCCTTGTGACGGTTGATAAAAACCCTTGGATTTAGTATAAGAGGCTTGGACATGCGAACATGGAATTAATATCAAAATTATCCAAGAGGAATCTTGTAAAAGGGTTACCAAACTTGTATTTCATCAAAGATACCATATGTGAAGATTGTGCTAAAGGTAAACAAACTAAGTCTACCTTCAAATCCATCAATGATGTATCAACTTCTAAACCCTTATAATTACTTCATCTTGATTTATTTGGTCCTATGCGTGTTACCTCTCTTGGAGGCAAATACTATGTTTTTGTTATCATTAATGATTTTTCTCGTTTTACATGGACAATCTTTTTTGCAAGTAAAGATGAATGTTTTGAAGAATTTTCGAATCATGTTAAAAGAATTAAAAATGAAAAAGATTTTAAAGTTGTTAAAATAAAAAGTGATCATGGTGGTGAATTTCAAAATAATTTTTTCTATAATTTTTGTGCACATCGTGGTATAACTCATGTATTTTTCATTCCAAGAACACCACAATAAAATGATATTGTTGAACGAAAAAATCGCACCATACAAGAGATGACACGAACTATGTTAAACTCTTTTGATTTGCCTAAGTATTTTTGGACGGAAGTCATCAATACGGCTTGCCATGTTTTAAATCGTGTTTTGATTAGACCAAAGCTTAAGAAAATTCCTTATGAACTATTTTACGGCAAAACTCCTTTCATTGGATATTTTCGTATCTTTGGTTGTAAATATTTTATTTTAAATACAAAAGATCACCATAATAAATTTAATTCTAAAATTGATGTTGGCATCTTCCTAGGATATGCGCCTCGAAGTAAGGCTTATAGGGTCTTTAATAAACGAACTCTTGTTGTTGAAGAATCTATAAACATTACTTTTGATGAGACTAATATTGGTTTACAAGTTGATTTGCCTAGGAAAGATGATGATGATGTTGAGGGAGGATTGGAACTTTTGATAAAACACCCTCAATAGATGTTCAAAAGGATGGGTAAAGCACAAACAACATTCAAGAGCAAGAACAAGAAGAACTCCCCATAGCATGGAAATTTGCACCAAATCATCCAAAGGAGCAAATCATTGGGAATCCTTCACAAGGGGTTCTAACTCGCTCAAAGGCTTTGAGTGAGTGTGGTAATGTTGCCTTCTTATCTCAGTTAGAACATAAGAAGATTAATGATGCTTTAAATAATGAATTTTGGGTTTTAGCTATGCATGATGAACTAAACACTTTTTGAAGAAATGATGTTTGGAAACTAGTTCCTAGACCTAACAATGCTAGTGTAATTAGAACAAAATGGGTTTTAGAAACAAACTTGATGAACATGGCATTGTAACTAGAAATAAAGCTCGTTTGGTTGCCCAAGGATACAATCAAGAGGAGAGCATAGACTATGATAAAACATTTGCACCGGTTGCAAGGTTAGAATCAATTAGGATGTTTTTGGTATTTGTAAGCTTTATAGATTTTAAATTATTTCAAATGGATGTTAAATGTGCATTTTAAAATGATTTTATAGAAGAGGAAGTATATGTTGAGCAACCCCCCAGTTTTATGGATCATGCATTTCCTAATCATGTTTACCAGGTTCAAAAAGCTTTATTTGGGTTGAAACAAGCTCCTAGAGCTTGCTATGCTCGCCTCTCTAGTTTTTTTCTTGAAAATGGTTTTTTTAAAGGAAAAGTTGATAATACTCTTTTTGTGAGAAAAAAGAAAAATAATTTTATTTTAGTTCAAATATATGTTTATGATATCATTTTTAGTGCTACTAATGAATCTCTATGCAAGGATTTTTCTAAAGTTATGCAAGATCATTTTGAAATGAGCATGATGGGAGAGCTCACATTCTTTCTCGGGCTCCAAGTCAAGCAAACTAAGGATGAGATATTCATTTCTCAAAGCAAGTATGCTAGAGAATTGGTGAAGAAATTCAATTTAGAGAATTCTAAGCATGCACCAACTCCCATGAGTACAAATATCAAGCTTGATGCGGATGATAGTGGTTAGGATGTGGACCAAAAACAATACCGAGATATGATAGATAGTCTTCTTTATCTCACCAATAGTAGACCCGATATCATGTTTACTGTGTGTGCATGTGCACGTTTTCAAGCTTCTCCTAAAGCATCTCATTTTATTACGGTTAAAAGAATTATTAAATATGTTCATGGAACAATTGATCTTGGTTTATTTTATCCAAAAGCACCTCTTTTGATCTATATGGTTTTTGTGATGCCGACTTTGGCGGATGTAAGGTAGATTGCAAAAGCACGAGTGGTACATGTTAATTCTTGGGTAACTCTCTTGTCTCTTAGGCTTCCAAGAAACAAAATTATGTTGCCTTGTCCACTACGAAAGTGGAATACATTACCGCCGGATTATGTTGTGCCCAAGTTTTGTGGATGAAATAAAGTTTAGTTGACTATGATTTGAATTTTTAAAATATAAAAATCTTTTGTGATAACACTAGTGCTATGAATATTTCAAAAAATTTGGTTTTGCACTCTAGAACCAAGCATATTGATATGCGCCATCATTTGTTACATGATCATGTAGAGAGGCAAGATGTATCCCTTGTATATATTGACACAAAATCTCAATTAGCGGACATCTTTACCAAGCCTCTTAGAGAAGATGATTTTTGTCGCATAAGAAATGGTTTGGGTTTATGCACTATGTGAAAGTTCTATTTGCTTGCTTGGTTAGTTGTATTTCATATGCATTTTTTGATTCATTTCATTTACCCTATTTTGATGGTGACAAAGGGGAAGAGGAATCTCCTCATTTGTGCACATAGTAAGGGGGAGCTCATAGATAGGGGGAGCATCTATCTATAAGCTATATTTATTTTGCTCTTATATAATGGTTGGTTGTCATCATTAAAAAGGGAGAGATTGTTAGTCCTTATGTTTTGATGATGTTTTATAACCACCATTATCGGTACTAATTACTTTTTGAGTGATATTGTAGTTAATATATATATCAAGCATGTTAGTACCACTTATGGAGGATTGGATGGAATATGAGCTTCAACGATGATATCCAAAGGAGGAGGAGGCATAGTGATGAAGCAAATGTTAATCAAGAACAACACATTTAAGTCAAAGCTTCATCAACTCAAAGCTATATCAAGACTCAAAGAATTATAATTCTATGTGAGGATATTAGCTAGTTTTTGCTTTCTCTCTAGTGCTAGAATGTAGGCAAGTAGTTGTAGATTTTACTTGAAGCTATTGGGATATCACACACACGTTTTCATACTTATATTTTTGAGCATTTTGACAAAATATCATTTTTTACAAGTATGAGGACATTTTCTTAAAATTCCTTTTCTAAACAGTTTGTTTTTAGTGTCAAAAACAATTTACAAAGTTACACATTTTTTAGAAGTCTTTTGAATATTTTTACAGATTTTTAAAGAGTCAAAAAGGACTTTCAAAAACAGTGTCAACTATATCAGTTTGCGGTCGACCGCCACGGTCGACCGCACCTGAGTTTTAACTTACGGAGCCAAACAGAAACTTTCATGGTCGATCGCCATGGTCGACCGTCAGCTCAAAAATTCCCACGGTCGACCGCCACGGTCGACTGCTAAAGTCTCTGGAAATTTTCTGAGCCTCGAAAGTGGCTCGCGGTCGACCGCGAGATTTTCACGGTCGACCGTCGTTTACTCCAATAGACTTTTACGTATAGTTTCAGACGATGATTTTTTATGGGATTTAGGGATATGGGTATGGGTTTTGGCTGTAGTGTTTTCTCCTATTTAAACTCCTTATACCCCTTCTTCTTCAAGTGTCCCAAACATTTTGAAAAATCAGAGATCTGTTTTTACTGAGAGCAAACTTTCAAAACCTGATTTTCTCTGTTTTCAAGTTCACTTCCCAGCTTTAATGTAATCTTTCTTCTTGCTATAGGGACATTGTAAAGAGAGAGTTTTTACACCATTACTACTGTTGAGAGCTTGATCTTGTGGAGATCAACTGTGTGGGAGTGTGATCTTATGGAGATCAACTGTATAGTTGTGAGATCTTGTGGAGATCGTTGTGTAGAAGAAGTTCCGGCTTCCAAACCGAGTTGTGTAGTGGATTCTCCTCGAGAGTGGGGAGCAGGGACGTAGGTCAGCGGGCCGAACCTCGTTAACACATCGCGCGTCACTTGGATAATGATTTCTAACTCGATCTAATTTACTATAGTTGTTCATTTAATGGTTTGTTACTTGTCTTATTTTTTATTGCACAATTATAGCCTTAAGACCCTAATCACCCCCCCTCTAGCGTCTAACAGCGTTGACTGGCGTTGACCTAGGGTTTCGGATCGCCTGGCATTGACCTAGGGTTGCGAGTTGAACGGCGTTTACCTAAGGTTTAGGATCGCCTGCCGTTGAATTTTTTATTACAACGCGTTGACTGGCGTTGACCTACGGTTACATGTTGACCGGCGTTGACCTAGGGTTTCGGCTCACCTAGCTTGACTTTTTCATTACAACGTGTTGACTTGCATTGACCTAGGGTTACGTATTGACCGGTGTTGACCTAGGGTTTCGGGTCACCTGCCGTTGACTTTTCGTCATGACGCGTTGACTAGCGTTGACCTAGGATTACACGTTGACCTAGGTTTCGGATCGCCTGGTTTTAACTTTTTGATTATAACGCGTTGACTGGCGTTGACCTAGGGTTACGCATTGACCCGCGTTGAGCTAGGGTTTCGGCTAGCCTGACGTTGACTTTTCGTCGTAACGCGTTAACTGTTGACCTAAGGTTACGTGTTGACCGACATTGTCCTAGGGTTTCGGATCGCTTGGCGTTGACTTTTTTATTATAACGCGTTAACTAGCATTGACCTAGGGTTACGCGTTGATCGGTGTTGACCTAGGGTTTTGGTTGCCTGGCATTGACTTTTTATTATAACGCGTTGACCTAGGGTTACACGTTGACTGACGTTGACCTAGGGTTTCGGATCGCCTGGCGTTGACTTTTCGTCCCAACGTGTTGGCTGTCATTGACCTAGGGTTTCGGATCGCCTAGCGTTGACTTTTTTATTACAACACGTTGACTGGCGTTGACCTAGGGTTACGCGTTGACTGGCATTGACCTAGGGTTCGGGTCGCCCGGCATTGTTTTGTGTTGATTTTCATCAGAATAACCCATCACCGGTCGGATTTAGACGAAAGAGGGTCATAAATAGCATTTGGGGGTCCGACCTCGGCCAAGACACCCGTGGGTGTCTTGGTTTTGGCCGAGACACCCGTGGGTGTCTCGGTCATTGGGCCGAGACACCCATGTCTCTTTCATCATTTTTTTTGTTTCCTCTTCTTGTTGTACTTTGCCCCCTATTTCCCATAATTTCAAATAGGATTCTATTACCTCCCAAACTCCTTCCTCCTCTCATCCAAAAACTCCATTTCTTTTTCTTCAAGAACTCTAAGTCCTTGCCTTTAAAACCCCTCAACCCTCCAACATAATTTCGGATTTTATGCCCTCATTATTTGACCGAAAATTGTCCCCTCTCAAAGCTAGGGTTCATCCCATCTTCATGCTCAAGACTTGATCTTTTGGAGTTGGGTTTTCAAGCTTTGATTTGGGTAAGCTCCTCTTCAACTCTCTTTTTTTTTAAGAAAGATTGAAACTTTATGCTTTTAATTAGGGTATACTATGAATTTGTATGTAAAGGTCATAGACTCTTGCCCTCATGAGGTGGGTTTTGTGGAAGAAAAATTGAGTTTTAATGATGGATTTTGAAGGAGGCCGAATTTTATGGGCTCATGTGCAAAAAGGCCAAAGACGAAATTTTTGGGGGTTTTGTGTAAAATAGGGCTGAAATTTTGAGCGGCTCTTATGCAAAAATGGATTGAAATTTTGGGACTTGGATTGTATACCCATTTAGGCACAACTTTGGTGGGTGTATCATGCAAAAAAACCACCAATTGTTGAGGGGTTTATGTGTAAAAAGTTGTCAAAATTGGTTGAGGAACTTATTTGCAAAGTGGCTGAAATTATGAGATATTGAAGATGATGGTTTTCTTTCCTCAATCATGGCCAAATTCGTGGCTAAAACTTAACCTTGAACATGAGGGGTATTTTGGGTATTTCACCCAAAAGTTGATCATGAGGGTTTTAACTGCAATTTGAGCCCATTGTTTGCATGCATAAAACTCATAGGTTTAATTAGACTTTAACTATAAAATCCTATTCTGTTTATAGGACTTTAGTTAAAGTTCATAATTTCCCTTTTAATTTTCGGGTACTTGGATTTATGATTATACCTGATCTGTTGATTTTCGTTGCAGGTTAACCATGTCTCCACGCCGAATGTGATTCTATAGGAGTCGCTCCTCTTCTCAGCATAGCGAGAGGGAGGTTCCTGTAGCATTCTCTTACGGGGGTGAGCATTTACGCTTTCTGTATCCTTGTTTGACCCCTTCGCGGGTCATTCGGGAAGAACCAACGTCTTTCTTCGCGGGGATTGAGGTTTCGGGATGACTCGTAGCTCTATCATGTCCTCGTTTGGCTCCTTCGTGGGTAATTCGGGAAGAACCGACGTCCTCCTTCGCAAGGATCGAGGTTTCAGGATGATTTGCTATTCTATCATGCCCTTAATGCATGTTTTCCCTTAATGCATTCAACACATACGTTAAAATCTGAAAAATCAAGGGAATCCAAAATACCATCAGACACAAGACGCTCAACTCTACCTTTTGAGATATGGCCCAAGCGCTTATGCCAAAATGTCGCTGAATTTTCCTTATTTAATTTACGCTTAGTACCACGTGATTCCACATGCAAGGATTCATTATAAGAAGCAATTGTATCAAGCAAATATAGGTTGTCACAAGTACTCAAGTAACCAGTTCCTACAATAATTGAATTAAAAGATAAACTGAATTGATTGTTTCCAAATGAACAAGAGTAACCTGATTTGTCCAATACAGAAACTGAAATCAAATTCCGTCTAAAAGACGATACTACAAAAGTATCTTTTAAATCCAAATATGAACCAGTTCCTAACAACAACCTAAAGTGCCCAATTGCTTCCACATCTACTGATTGACCATCGCCCACAAAGATGTATCTTTCACCATCACTTAGCTTTCGGTAGCTCAGGCAGCCCTGCATAGAAGCACTTATGTGAGTAGTAGCACCAGAGTCTAACCACCAAGTGTTTCTAGGTACTGAAGCTAAATTAATCTCAGAACAAACCAAAGTAAGGAACATACCCTTCTTAGCACGCCAGGCGTGATATTTGGTACAATCCTTCTTTACGTGTCCAGACTTGTTGCAGAAGAAACAACCCTGACCATCCTTATGTTGTTTCTTCTGAACAGGACCCTTAGCAGCTTCATTATCATTCTTTCTTTTCTTGCCCTTATCCTTAGAGGCATAGGCCAAATGAGCACTTTCAGTCTTATCTTGCTTCAACCTATCTTCTTCTTGCACACAGTATGAAATGAGCTCATTTAGATTCCATTTCTCCTTTTGACAGTTATAACTGACCTTAAACTAATTGAATTGTGCAGGAAGAGACAACAGAACCAGATGTACCAATAACTCATCACAAAGATCGAGTTTAAGTGCCTTAAGTTTTGAAGCAATATGAGACATTTCCATAATGTACTCCCTGGTATTTCCTTTGCCCTTATACTTCATTGAAATCAAGCGAGCTAAAAGTGTGCTTATTTCTACCTTATCGTTTTTCGCAAAACGTTTCTCAATTTCGGCAAGGAAATCTTTAGCCTTAGTAATCCCTTCGGATTCTATGCCCCTGAAGGCTTTCAGAATGCCGCGCTTAATGATCATTAGACTCATGCGATTTGAACGCTCCCATTTCTCATATTCCTTCTTTGCATCAGGAGTGCTTTCCGCATTGAGATGTTGGGGTTGTTTAATCCTTAATGTAAGGTCTAGATCCATGCAGCCAAGAACAATTAATATGTTCTCTTTCCAAACCTTAAAGTTTGTCCCATTTAGCATGGGAATTGAGTTGATATTAGCAGAAATTGTTGCAGCAGATGCACTAGCTGAAATAAACAAAAGATTTTTAACATTGATTAGTGATCAATAAAATTCAAATAATGATAAATCCCATCTCAAGGTATCTGGTACAACATTAATATCAAGTCTTTGGACAGTAATATTAATTGCAAGTGATACCTTGTTGCAATGATCAAATACTGACAATAACGCATGTCAAATAATGAAACTATCTTTGGATCGATTCATTATCCACATGTAAACCTTATAATCGTCACGTATTTATCATCACAGATGCGTATGCAATCTAAAAATAAATAATAACCTTCCTTTGGGCCGATTAACTATTTACACGAAAACATACACACAAACATCTAACATCCCTCATGAACAATCTACACAAGAGAGGTTACTTTGGCAACTTCTTGTTTCAATCGATCATTTAGAATGAAAGACAACTTTAATACCTTAGTGTCATATTATTTGAAATAACCAATTGATCCACTACCAAAATTTAATTTAAATTAAATAATTTAATTTAAATCAACTGAATTTCCATAGCTTAATTAAGGGCTCATAATGAATTATGACCCACAAATAGGATTTAATTGATAAATTCAATTAATCCTTACGCCCAAAATGAGCTTAAAGGAGCTTATACCCGATAATTAAACACAGGTCCAAATTCTTAATAAAATTCTCAAGTCAATGCCAATGTTTAAACAAGTTCCAAAGATTAAACAAGGCCAGATTATTTGGACTGTGCCCTAACTTTAACGAGTTCTACAATATACTCGTTGTGAGCGAATGAACGCAATGAACGAACGCAATGTTTGTTTGAACGCAATGAACGAATGAACGCAGTGTTCGTTTGAACGCAATGTTCGAGTGAACGCAGTGTCAACGAACGCAGTGTTAACGAACGCAGCGTTCGACGAACGCATGTATCATTAGAGAACGAACGTGGGTTCGTTTTAGAACGAACGTGGGTTCGTTTTAGAATGAACGTGGGTTCGTTTGAGAACGAACGCAAGGTTCGTTTGAAGTTTTCAAGCCTCGCCAAAAATTAAGGTAACCACCTCCTTAATTTCCGAATTGAGGTAACCACCTCTTTAATTTCCGAATTGAGGTAACCACCTCCTTAATTTCCAAATTGAGGTAACCACCTCCTTAATTTCCGCAAACCATATTCTTTGGGTCTCTTGACACAAAGTTTTCTGGTTGTACCATATAGATCATTTCATCAATGTTTCCATTGAGAAACGCAGTCTAATATAATCCCGATTAAAAGCCAATTAAAATTAATATTGATTAATTTGTTCTTGCAAGAATGATATAAGATAGATATGAGCAAGAAAGATATGAATAAGTACAAATAAAAAGAACGCTAAGTAAAACACAAACAAACGATATGTTTACGAGGTTCGGTCACCACGACCTACATCCCCGCTCCTCACCTCAAGGAGATCTCTACTATCACAATCCGTTGAAAGCCGGAACTTCTACACACTTGGTTTACAAGCTTACAGAAAACTCTCACACAACAAACACTATGCAATCACACTTTACACACTAAGTGTAGGAACCTAGCCCGTGTCCTCCTCCTCCTCCTCAAGTGCTCGGATGCAACCTCTCCCTAGGTTCGTCAACCGACACCACTCCTATTGGATTCGACCCCGTCTCTCATCTCATACTTCTCTTGGTGTACAAGTGTATTACAAGTGATACTCACAAATAAAGATTAAATACAATGGTTTGTTCTCAACAACAAATGAGAATGCAAATGAAGCTCACACACACTAAATCACACCCCACAACCCACACTATATAGTATGAAAATATTAAGCTCAATATTGTGTGTGTGATAACAGTGAATGAAAAATATGTAACTCAATAAATATAGCTAAGATATGAAAAAGAAATTATAAGCTATATGAAAAGATGATTTAGGAAAACTTCTCAATAAACAAGAAGAACAGTAGAGGATGATGAGGATAGGATCCTCAGTTGAAATGAAAGGGCTCTTCTTGTTGAAGCAGACCTTTTTGAAAAAAGATGATTAGAAACAGCTTAAACAGCTCTTTTAAACACACTTAAGATTTTGTTAAAACAAAACTTGGTTATTTGAAAGAGAGCTGCAATGGGGTATTTATACCCACTCAAAATATCAGCCAAATCCAACTTGAAAAGACCAAAATAGCCTCAGACAGCTATTGTAGAAAATAGCCGTTAAAAGGCAATGATGAGATCGATGGTCGACCGTGGAAATCTCGCGGTCGACCGCGAGGCACAAAAAAGCTGAGAGTATGGTTTGAAAGCTGGCGGTCGACCGTGGCGGTCGACCGCGAAGGTCTCTGCATGGATTCACGATCGACCGTCACGGTCGACCGCAAGCACAAAAGAGCCATAATAAGAAAGTTTGTTGTTGGCGGTCGACCGTGGCGGTCGACCGTGGCGGTCGACCGCAAACTGATACATGGCATATGACAGGTTTTGGGCTGATTTTGAAAATACATTAAAAATATCAAATCAATTCCAAAAATAGTAAAACTTTAGGAAAAGTTTCTAAATGATGAAATAAACATGTTTGAAAAGGAATTTTTGGAAAATTAATTTTTATTTGTGAAAACTCCCTGTTTTTGAAAAGTGTTCAGAAAACCTGTTTTTCGTGAACATGAAAATTGAGATATGACTTGTAAACATGTATATATGTATCATGTATACATTATATATATATAATGAAGTATGAAAGAGCTGTAAACATGAAATAAAAACTATTGTAACAAAGTTTAATGAGAAATTATTTATTTGATAGAAAACGTCAAAATTGTGTTAAGTGTT
Source organism: Asparagus kiusianus (assembly GCA_022839385.1). Taxonomy (NCBI): domain Eukaryota; kingdom Viridiplantae; phylum Streptophyta; class Magnoliopsida; order Asparagales; family Asparagaceae; genus Asparagus; species Asparagus kiusianus. Next base: position 127,992 of record BQKN01000229.1, read on the forward strand.
CATATATTGAGCTTAAATATAAACGTACAATATATGTAAGCAGACTAAACTTATACCTAGGTGAATGCACACACATAAACTTGAATCTTTAACTCTTGATTGCCGTGTGTTGAATTACCTGTAAAGATAAGAACAAAAACACAAAGACTAGAAAATGTATTAGATATAAATTGTTTGACAACTCATCATCAAAACCAAAGGGCCAACAATCTCCTCCTTTTTGATGATTGAAAACAACTTATTTAATGATATGAAATTTTATTGAATGATGGAAAAAGATTATGTAGTTACATGTGAACAAACCACATACGACCACATACATAATATTACATATCTTTCCATCAACATTAACCACATAGATTAAACCAAGCATATAAAACATGAATATGAATAAACCATATGAACATCAATATATAGATTTTCTCCCCCTTTGACAACATCAAAAAGGAAAAAAAATAAATAGAAGCAACGCTCCCCTGCATATAAGCACAGATAATAACCAAATGTATGGACAAAAGCTCCCCCTGTCAATTTGCATAAATGACATATAAAGACCAAATATAGGAGCTAAATAATCATAACCATTCATACACAGCCATAAACATTTTAAGGTCCAAACCAAGCATAAAGCATCATTGGCAACATGTTTTCACAATACCACATATTTGTTTTCACAAAACAAAGCATAAATATTGTTTTCACCATACATTGTTCATAGAAATGATAAACTAACATAATCACAATAAATCGAATTAGTCCCACAAAACTACATTGCTTTCCACACAAACCACAATTTGTCCCATAATACCACATAGTTCTCCACACAAACCATAGAGTTATTACAACTCAAAACAAAACATAAGTGTCAAGTTTTCTTTCACAAAAACATAAACATAACCATAAGCATAAAATCATAAAATCCAATAATCAACAAAGTCAATCACTACCATCATCAGATCCGGAGCCAGATCCCAAACCAGAGCCGAAAGCAGATCCTTCATCAGAGCCCTCATAAGAACCAAAATCAGAACTAGAAGATGGATCAGGAATCCTAAGAGACTGACGCTGATAACTAAGAATGGTCCTAACGTCCTTCTGAATAGTTGAGACCTGAGTCTCAAGGCAATCTAATCGAGCACAAATATCAGAAGTGGAGAAGGTGGAAGCTCTAGACCGAGAAAGGGAAGATGATGGCTTAGCAGGATCAGATAAGGAGCCAGAAATTTACATACGGGAGAGAAAGACTCTATCAAAGTATTCCTCACCCGGATCAACTTTGGGTTCATTGGTTAGAGCAACACCGAAGTGTTGAAGAATAAGGGTGATGAATCTGCCAAAAGGAAGAAATTTGTAATGCTTGCATGCCATGTTCTTAAGAAACACATTTGCCCAATTGACTTTTATTTTGGCAAAGATGGCATAAATAGCATTAACCTTATCAGGGGCAAAGTGGTCAAAGCTACCGGTTTTTGGAATAAGATTTTGAGCAACAATACGAGCTATAATTTTAGCGGTGGGATTGAGTGATTTATTGTTCATAGGATAGGTGCAACCGGGTTTAAACATAGAATCGTTCACAGCCTGATTGGTGTGTTTGATAAATATGAGCTCGACGTCACTTGATGGGATCTTAAGGATTCCCGCAAGCTCGTTGGCAGAAAATAAAATCTGAATGCTCTTAACCGATGTGGTGATGGTTTGGAGACCATCAGCAGTAGATGAAACAGATAAGTTTGCATAAAAAAGATAAACAAGAAAAGGATAATACGGAACTTTACGTTCCACATCAAGCAGATTATGCAAACTAACAACATGCAGGAGATTATGAGTATCATACATAACTAATTCCTTGTATTTAATATATCCACTAGATAGAATTTTCAACTTACAAAGCTCCCTATATTTTTTAATTAGGGGTTTGAACAGTTGAAAATCCTCATAATGGGAGGCAATGGAAGATGAGGAACCAGACTCATGCTTAGATCTCTTCTTAGGAAGCATGTTCTAAAGATAAGAGTAACAAGAAATACAAATGAACAAACCCTAAACTGAAACCCTAGAATTGAAAGATTGAAACTCTAGAACAGGAAAAGAAATCAAAAGATAAGAGAAGAGATTACCCAATCAATTTCCAACTGAAATTGATGAAGAGATGGCCTCAAGGAAGACCGCGGTCGAACGATGGCGAACAATGAGCGACCGTCAGGGGAAATCGACGGAATTGGGAAATTTTCGAATAGGGGTAGATGAAGAGGGTCGGATCATAAGAGGAGAGGAACGAATGACCCAGATTAGCTCAACATTAAGATCAACGATGGTGATTCATTCGGGTGAAGAATTAACCAATTGAAACCGAAACACGATAATAAAATGAAAACGAATCAGAAAAATTTTCTTGCGGTCGACCGTGGCGGTCGATCGAAACAACTTCCAGAAACTTCGACGGTCGACCGTGGCGGTCGACCGCGAGAGAATAAAAAGCATAGGTAATGAAAAGTCAGGATTTTGTGAAAGTTTACATTTTGGTCCTTAATAAAACTTTGTTTTTAAGAGATATTATATATATAAAACTCTTTTAGCTATCAAGTCACGAAAATATCTTATTTCAGCTTAATAAAAACTAAATCATCATTAAAACTCAAAAACAACTATAAAACAAAACAAAAAAATCACAACGATAGTTACAAAACTCATTTTGGTATCCAAATCATTTTGGTACCACAAAAATTTGGGACATAATCCCGATCATGTAAATCCAAGGCTCTAGGGTTATGAACCCATTTGGGTGTATTTTGTGCATTGATATGGTCAAAACAAAAATCGTAACATGACCCATGCGATTGCAATTTGAGCAATGTAGAGGTTTGAATGGTTTGCGTTGACCAAAATGATATGCACGTAGTTCATTTGCAAAAATAGATTTTTCTTTGTAATTATTTTGCAAACGAGAATTTCTTTTCAAATCGAAACAAAACATGGCCAAATGACCAAAACAACCATAATAATCACATTTATACACATGAGCATGTTTATGATTTACACTATGTGTGTGTACATGTGTATATGATAAAGAAGCTTGATGGGATGCACAGTCCTGAATAGGCTTGTCAATTTTTTGTGCATTATGACAAAACTGAGCTAAATGGTCTTTAAGACCGCAAATAGAGCATTTGTGAATTTTATCATACATGTGTGCATAGTGAATAGGTTTCTTAGAAGAATTAACATTGTATTTTGCACACAAGTCCATAAGCTTTTTATTATTAGCAATACAAGTGTTTAGTGTTGAATCTAAGGTAGATATACGTTTTCTCAGTTGATTCAACTCATCATTGTGCATAAAAGCATTGCTACTAGAAGTAGGATAAATAAGATTTTTCATCATAGATTTCAACTTATCTACTTCTAACATGGCATCACGTTTTTCATGAAGCGAACCAGCATTTTCAATTCTCAATTTTTCATTGCATTCTTTAAGAATTATATTTTTATTTGCAATGAGGTTAAACTTAGTGGCTCGTGTTTCATGAGTGGATTTCATATTTACATACTTACTCTTTACATCAATATAGCAATTGTGTAATTTTTCAAACTCAAAAGCAAGCTCATCAAAAGTAATAATATCATCGTTGTCAAGCTCGCATACCTCACTAGGGTTAGCACCTAGTGGTAGTGTACATGGAGATGAGGCTTCTTTAGAACTCAAAACAGGATTTTCCAACGCTTGCTAAATAGCCTCCAAGTCCCCTTCATGTGCTTCAATAAATTTCCATAAGGCGTAAGCACTATCAAAATTAGCAAATTTGTTAGAAAATAAAGAGTGAAAAGCGTTAAGCAAATATTCTAACAAAGCTTGTTCATATTAAACAATCTTTTATCATTTTCACACCATTTGGATTTTTCCAAAATCGGAGCAATATAAGCATCCTCAATAATTTCCCATAAATCGAATTGTTTAGATTGAACAAAAAGTTTGAATCTAATACGCCATTGAGCATAGGGGAAATATCCAAACGAGGAGCAACATTAATAGCATAACCTAGACTAGATGCATCATACAAATCCATAACGATTATATGCAAGAAGCAATTGCAATCAACACTAGATTAGCACGAAAACAATAACTTGGATGTTTAACTCAAGGCGATTAGTCCTTAAATCAAAGAGCACCAAGCTCTGATACCAATTGTTAGACCCTAGAGGGAGGAATTAGGGACTTATGCTAATCTAATCCCGATTAAAAGCCAATTAAAAATAATATTGATTAATTTGTTCTTGCAAGAATAATATAAGATAGATATGAGCAAGAAAGATATGAATTAGTACAAATAAAAAGAACGCTAAGCAAAACACAAGCAAACGATATGTTTACGAGGTTCGGTCACCACGACCTACGTCCCCGCTCCTCACCTCGAGGAGATCTTCACTATCACAATCCGGTTTGGAAGCCGGAACTTCTACACACTCGATTTACAAGCTTACCAAAAACTCTCACACAACAAACACTATGCAATCATACTTTACACACTAAGTGTAGGAACCTAGCCCGTGTCCCCTCCTCAAGTGCTCGGATGTAACCTCTCCTTAGGTTCGTCAACCAACGCCACTCCTATTGGATTCGACCCCGTCTCTCGCCTCACACTTCTCTCGGTGTACAAGTGTATTACAAGTGATACTCACAAATAAAGATTAAATACAATGGTTTGTTCTCAACAACAAATGAGAACTCAAATGAAGCTCACACTTACTAAATCACACCCCACAATACACACTATATAGTATGAAAATATTAAGCTTAATATTGTGTGTGTGATAATAGTGAATGAAAAATATGTAACTTAATAAATATAGCTAAGATATGAAAAAGAAATTATAAGCTATATGAAAAGATGATCTAGGAAAACTTCTCAATAAACAAGAAGAATAGTAGAGGATGATGAGGATAGGATCCTCAGTTGAAATGAAAGGCCTCTTCTTGTTGTAGCAGACCTTTTTTAAAACAGATGATTAGAAACAGCTTAAACAGCTCTTTTAAACACACTTAAGATTTTGTTAAAACAAAACTTGGTTTTTTGAAAGAGAGCAGCAATGGGGTATTTATACCCACTCAAAATATCAGCCAAATCCAACATGAAAAGATCAAAATAGCCTCAGACAGCTGTTGTAGAAAATTACCGTTAAAAGGCAATGATGAGATCGGCGGTCGACCGTGGAAATCTCGCGGTCGACTGCGAGGCACAAAAAAGGTGAGATTAGGGTTTGAAAGCTGGCGGTAGACCGCGGCGGTCGACCGTGAAGGTCTCTGCATGGATTCATGGTCGATCGTCATGGTCGACCGTGAGCACAAAAGAGCCATAGTAAGAAAGTTTGCTGCTGGCGGTCGACCGTGGCGATCGACTGCAAACTGATACATGGCATATGACAGGTTTTTGGCTGATTTTGAAAATACATTAAAAATATTAAATCAATTCCAAAAATAGTAAAACTTTGGGGAAAGTTTCTAAATGATGATATAAACATGTTTGAAAATGAATTTTTGGAAAATCAATTTTCGTTTGTAAAAACTCCCTGTTTTTGAAAGTGTTCAGAAAACCTGTTTTTCGTGAACATGAAAATTGAGATATGACTTGTAAATATGTATATATGTATCATGCATACATTATATATATATAATGAAGTATGAAAGAGCTGTAAACATGAAATAAAAACTATTGTAACAAAGTTTGATGAGAAATCATTTATTTGATAGAAAACGTCAAAATTGTGTTAAGTGTTCATATATTAAGCTTAAATATAAACATACAATATATGTAAGCAGACTAAAATTATACCTAGGTGAATGCACACACATAAACTTGAATCTTTAACTCTTTATTGCCGTGTGTTGAATTACCTGTAAAGATAAGAAAAAAAACACACAGACTAGAAAATGTATTAGATATAAATTGTTTGACAACTCATCATCAAAACCAAAGGGCCAACAGTTTCAAATGACGTGTTTTGCTTGGCCAATTCACGTCTTCCGGCATATTGGGGCGATTTCGTGTTGTATTACACCACGTGGGTCGGGGTATATCACCACGTTGCTTATGTGATGATGCATACCGTTCTTCCGGTGTAGGCTACTCGAAATCATCTCGCCAATTACTCAATGAATGACTCTATCTCGCTATTTTGTGAGATGAATTCAATCATTGTATAATTAATGAATAATTTTCTGATTCTACGTTTGTTTTGCTGCAGTTGAATTTCCCGCGGACAGCCTTCCCTCTCATGCTACTAGCGGTTGCAGTGGAGAGATTTTTGCTTCTGTTGTTGATAGGCAGGCCATTGGTCTGACTCCTCAGTTTAATAAGAGCTGTTCCAAGGAGTTCTATTGTTTGATACGTGATGGGGGCCGCCGTTCACTGCGCCAGTTGATTACCGATGCCCCCTTCACTGCAGACTCTATTTCCACTCAGGCTTTAGAGAAGCCTGGTTATTTATTTGGAGACAATGTTGAGGATCCGGCTAAGCTGACTCTTGCTGATGAGCACTGGTTGAATAATGATGAAGGGCTCCTTCTATACATCCCTTCTATTCTCCGCCATCATTCTCTTGCTCATTTGGAGACGCAGGCTGTACGGTTACAGATGTCCTGGAATCTTACAAATGACCGTGATTGAGTTCATTGTGGATTTATTTCCCACCATAAGACCCCAAGTTTTGATGGATATAATTATATTCCCAACTTTCGACCAGAGATTCTGGGTCTTGATACCGTACCACCAGACGAGGTGTCAGCAGCCGCTCCTACTGTGAGGAATCGTTTGGCCAAGCTTAGGAGGAATTTACCTCTGACAAAGTTTAGATGTTTTGGTTGGGCCTATTTGCCACCCAAAAGGTGGTGGACTCGTATAACCAGTTATGTCTTGGGACGTTGGGAGAGTAATCTGAGAGGCAGTGGGTTGTATGCGCCCATACGAGCCACCATGTACAAATTCTCGGTCAGCAGTCGCCACTTCCTAGCATTATTGGAGACATATATCCCTGACAGTAACACTTTCTTGACTTACAGTGGGGAGTTGGGGTTAGCCCTGCATGAGATGCACAAAGTTTTTGGTCTTCCGATGGGGGACTGTCCATATCAGGAATACTTTCCCTCGAACCTGCAGTTAGAGTGGCTGAAGAAAGATTCTCCCGACATGTACGACACGTTTTGGGACCTCACGTGTCATTATTATACATCTTTAATCAAAGTGAGTCCTCTAGCGAAGAGGAAGAGGCAGATCAGTTTGAAGCAGTTCGCTAACTATCTATTCCGGTATCTGGAGAGTAGTTCAGGCGAGGCTGTTTGTGAGTTGGCCTCTTTGACATCTTTTGCCATTAATGAGTTAATGGAGAGGGCCGAAGCTTGCTCCTTTACTACCGTTGGCACTGAGGGAGCTTTTCCTATAGGGACCAAGTTTCAGACATTCCTTTGTCATGCTCAGAAGTCCATTCAGCCCAGGACTCTGCTAGCGGGCTATCTCGCCCTCTGGTTGAAGAAGTGCGTCATTCCATATCAATTTTCTGATGCTTTGCCTATTGAGGTACTCTTCCCCGCCGTCCAGTTAGCTTATAGGAAGGAGCTTTCTCTGCTTCCGGTGATGGTTGCCGACATTCATTGCGGGCTTAGGTATTTGGTTGATGGTCTTACACATATGGGTCCTGAACCATCGACCGAGCTTCTTTCTATAAAGGTCAAGCTTTCATATACATACCTGATAGCGTGGCTCGTTCTTCATCGCCCTGATTTGATGTTGGCGCCTAGTACTGTTGATGCCTCCGTTCCTTTTGTGCAGCTGTTGGAAAGGAGCAAGTGGTTTGGGAAGACATTCACTGATGTACAGCTAGAGCTTCAAGTTCGTAAGAGCTGGGAGTTCTTCAAGTGTTTTCCTCGCTTCTCGGGCCGCTATGACAACGTGTTGATTGATGAGGAGAAACCTAGGGCCGGTCGGACTTCTCTTGACGCTGGTTGCTTCCGTTGGTTAGTGAACATACGCGTTGGAAATCTTGTCCTTCGGGTGAAGGGTCGTTGTCACATATATCTTCCATGTCGTTTCGCTCGCCAGTTCGGTTACGACCAACTATATGTTGGGAACCCGAACCGGGGTTTGAGGATCAAGGGGGGCCTTATTGACGGTGTCCGAGCATGGCTTTGGACTATGATGGGCTACAATGGAGCCTATTTCTCTCTTCCTTCATCTAAGCGCAAACCGTTGCTCACTTTCCTCAACTGCAAGTGGCTCCTTTCTGCTAACAAGTTTCTAGATGTGAGGAGTCTCCCAGAGTTGGAGGCTGAGCACTTGGTTCAAACTACTATCAATGCTGCTCGTAAGACTGAGCTTTCAAAGAAGCAGGGGAAGAAGCCTGCCAGACCCTCCTGTTCAACTAGAGATAAGATGGAGGATGATGAAGAACTCCTTCCTATCGATGATGAGGATGAGACTTCTGAGGAAGAATATATAGACATAGATACCGACTGCGAAGAATGTGATATAGGTTTGTTAGACTCTTTCTTTTTAGAATTAATGGATTTAACATTTTCTCGTTGGCATCAACGGTATACTATTTCTAAATCGCAATTAGCTTTCCAGAAGCCGGAACGAAAGGTCTTATTTACTCATCCTAATAAGATGACTCTTGTCACTCCAGGTAGGATGGATGACGAGCATGAGCCGCTCGCTTTTCGTTATGCGAGATCACGGCCTAGTACCGAAGCTTCTGCACAGGTTGAGATGCGTACTAAGTCTACGCATGAGCGACCTGCTGGTCCTATAAGGGTTCGTCTTCCAAAGCGGAAGAAGACTGCTCATAAATCACATACTGGTCAGCGCGCCTGGTCAGCGCGCCCACGGAGCAGAGTCACTAGGTACTACTGGCGGAGAAGAGGGTAATGATCTACTATCTTTACTGCTTTAAAATAATTCTCTTTTGGATTCCTTGAATCTAATCATGTTCCGTGTTTCAGGAAACCATGACGAAGGTGAACTTCCGCGAGACTCTGTATTCTCTGACCCTAGCCATTTGGATAGCTTCATGCAGCAAATGTGCGATGTTATTTGTGATGAGCCTATGGATGTTGAAAAAAACAGAGGTGCTGAGCAGGTTGATAGCTTTGAGCCGACGATCCTATGCTCAGGTATATCTAACATCGATAATACTATTCGAGCAGAAGTTAAAGGAGTTAGGCAATTCAGGATTTGTTCATCCTTTAATCACTTCCGCGCTTCATTCTCTTTTAGACAAATTAAAGAACACGGGCACGGATATTAGGGCAGAAGAGCCTTCTACCACTACCGCAGGTAAATCTGAGTTCCTTTCTCTTTTCTGTCTTTTTTTATATATATCCAGCACTTAAACTCTTATGCAGGTGTCATGCTAGAGAGGCCGGTCGAGGACGAGACCTTTCATGATATGGGTCTTGGGGGATTTAGCGAACACATGTATGTCTCAGCACTAAGTTTCTCGGGATCTGACACTAGATTGTTAGTTGAGATGTTGGTGGAGCATGCCACCAGAAAGGCTACAGGACCATCCTTTGAGGGTGGTTCCTTTGCAGGTATGCATCTAATTTCTGACATTGCAATTATCTTCATTTGTCAAAACTTTTATTTGACTGATAGGGAGTAGGACCAACCACTGGGATTGATACGACTGTGATTCCTGGCATCCCAAATTTAGCTGAGGGTGATGGATCTGCAGTATGCATATAATCCCTTCTATCGTCTTTCTTTTCTTTTGCCAAAATCTTTATTTGACTAATAAAGAATAGTATTCATAAGACCAGTCGTCATGATTGATACGACTATGATTCCTAACATTCCTAATTTGCCTGACGGTGATGTATGTTCTCCAAATCCAGCGAGCATTACAGAATTACCAAGAGGAGTTAATATACCGTCGATGATCACACCTGCTACTATCTCTGAGCCTGCTGAGACTAGATTAACGGAGCCTATCGTGGGACCTCAAACCGAAGGGACCCTTGTTGGTACTGGTATGCTCATAATTCGCTTTGAATTTTTCACCATATTCCAGAATCTCTTACCCTTATGCATGATTACTTGTAGGATCTCTACTATCTCCATATGAGCGTGTCCTAGCCCTTTTGGCCGATCTTGATCCTAGCAAAGACATTTTCCGAATGGATCTTGGTTCTTTCGTCATCTTTTTTGACGGAATGATTGAGAAACTTCTTCATCAGGGATATTGCTTCGATCAGTTCAGGCGTTCCCTTGCTCGACACATGACGATGATTAGAGAGGAGGGATATCCTAAGCTAACCGATTCTTTCACTGCTGACTTTGTTGTTCTGGAGTGTGAACTCCGAGAGTTAGAGGAGTTGAAGGCTAGTGGGGATTCTTCCTTCATGTCTTCTCAGTTGGAGCATAGACTGACACAATGGCATGACCTCAGATCTTCTATTGGTAGCGAGCTTCAGTCGTATGAGAGTTCTATCACGCAGATGATGGCCAGTCTTGTAAGGAAGGATACAGATAGAGCCGAGTTACTCAGTTCTTTAGACTCCAACCGCGAGGAGATAGCCAGGTTGAAGAAGGCCTTGAAGTATGCTGAAGAGTCTGGTGTGATCATTGCAGATGAGCTGGTTAGTTTAGAGAGCTCTCGCGGACAGATACTTGAGAGACTAGGATCTACGCAGGAGAGATTGATGAAGCTGAAAGGTGAAGCCATGAAGATCTTGAACATTTCTAAAGATTCTGTCCGAGCTGATCTGCAGGCTGAGCTTTAGCAGGGTTATGCAGATAGGCTCTCTAGGTTGGAACTTCACATTCTCGGTCGCCAATTGCGTTCGGGCCGATGAGCTTTATCATTGTATGCTTTGACTTGATCTATTAGTAAAGACCCAGTACTTGATTTAGTATGTTCATCTTTTATCATGATGTCTCTTTGTTGATTATGAACCCAATACACACGATGCTTATAGGATTTTTGGCAAATCCTCAGCCATCAACGGATTTGATGTGTCTTTACTGATTACCGTTTGAATCGAGCTAGCATGTGAATTATTAAAACTTGTCTCACATGTGACGTTATGCTGAAAGAGTTAACTCTTTCAGTGCTACTATATTGAATACATAGACTTTATCCTTGTCTCGAGAATAGACTACCCGGCAACGTGTGTTAGGCGCTGACTCATCCTTATTTAGGCTTCAAGATAAAATTCCCCAGACTCATATTCTGGTGTCTTTTTATTCGGTAAAAGACTAAACCGGCAACGTGTGTTAGACGTAGACTTTGGATTTTTGATAAATCCTCAGCCTTTAATGGATTTGATGTGCCTTTACCGACTACCATTTGAATCGGGCTAGCATGTGAATTATTAAAACCCGTCTCACATGTGACGTTATGTTGAAAGAGTTAACTCTTTTAGTGCTATGATATTGAATACGTAGACTTTGTCTTTGTCTCGAGAATAGACTACCCGGCAATGCGTGTTAGGTGCTGACTTATCCTTACTTAGGCTTCAGGATAAAATTCCCCAGACTCGTATTCTGGTATCTTTTCATTCGGCGAAAGACTAAACCGACAGCATGTATTAGATGCAGACTTATCTCTATTTTAGGGTTTGAGATAAAATCCCTCATGTGTGAAGTGTGCGGATTTGAAGTTGAGAAATGTGCCTTTTCTAAAGGTAAAGACAAACCCAGAGCGGGAGGGGAAGAATTTTACATTCTATCTCCCAAAACTAAAGAGGAAGAATTTTATATTCTATCTCCATTTGTAAAGGAGACTCGAGGTGAGATCTCCACCCCCAGAATCTGGAAATGTGAAACTAGGAGTGGGATCTTCACTCCGAGAATCGGAAAGATTCAAGCAACCCTAACTTTTATAGGATTGGTTGCTTAATCCAAGAAAAGAGTTCCTCATTTATTAAGGTGAAATTCCGATTTCGGTCCTAACTTTTATAGGTTTGGCTGAAAAGGAAAAGGTAGAAACCTTTTATTTATCAAAAGGGATGACCGGATGACCTGATCTTGGTCCTAACTATCTGCAAGTTTGACCAAGTGAGGTTAGAGGCAATCCTAATTTTTATAGGTTTGATTGCTCAATTTGAAAGTGGACCTCTCGTTCATGGAAAGAATCGAGAGGGGATTTTAGCTTTGGTCCTAACTTTTATAGGTTTGACCTAAAAGCAATGGGAGTGGAATATAGATAATAGTAGAATTACCAACTTGTACTAGCCACTCGATGGAGAATTTTGATGTTAAGTGATCAGGACTAAACACATCAAGTTTTGAAAATCGCCAAGAATTGGCGGATAGGAATTTTGGAGGGCCCACCGTCAATTGATTTGATCAGTGAGGGATTTTGTGAGGAAAGATTGATCTGTCAAAATGGTCGAATCTCATCTCAGCAAAAGAATTCATGAAAATTGGTGAACTAAATCTCGAAAATGAGATATATTCTGCATTGAGGACGTTCAGAGACCAAATGGAGATTTGCTTATCCCTTTTGTAACTACCGGGTTATCCCTAAGAATAACCCCACATAGTATTCTTCCGGGAACTTCCCGTAACATGGGTTATCCCGAATGTACTAAGGATAGTACTTTTTCATGAATTTCCCATTTATCGGCATTATGAGCGGAGCGTCTTTCTTGGTAATAAGGCGATATGCGCCATTTGAGTAGACTGTCTCTACTACGAATGGCCCCTCCTATTTAGGTTCAAATTTGCCTTTCTTCTTGGAATTAAGGATCATGGGCTGTCGGACGGCTAAGACCAAGTCTCCTTCTTTAAAACTCCATTGCTGAACTTTTTTATCAAAAGCTCGGGAAATTCTGGCTTGTTAGAACTCAATGTGCTGCTGAGCTTCTAAGCGCTTTTCATCGAGCATCTCGAGTTCCTCAAGACGTTTCTGATGCTGTTCTTCGGTTGTTAACTCTGTTGCGAGAGCGATCCGGAGAGATGGAATTTGAATTTCTAATGGGAGAACGGCTTCACACCCGTATACCAGAGAGTATGGGGTTGCGCCAGTAGGCGTGCAAACTATGGTGCGATAGGCCCATAAAGCTGTGCCAAGGTTATCATCCCAATCTCGTTTAGTAGTTTTCATGAGCTTTGATAAAACCTTTATGATGGTCTTGTTAAAGCCTCTGCTAAACCATTTGTTGTGGGATTGTAAGCTGTCGATGAGACGTCTTGAATTTTAAATTTCTCACAAAATTTGATAAAGGCGTTACTGACAAACTGGGGCCCATTGTCATGTATGATTCGCCTTGGGACTCCATATCGGTAGATAATATGGTGTTTGATAAACATAATCATGTTGCTCGTCTTTACTTCTTTGAGCGGAATCGCTTCAGCCCATTTGGAGAAGTAATCTGTAATTGCTAGGATGAACCGGTCACCTTTGATGGACGAGGGAAAAATAGGACTAACAATGTCCATTCCCTAAGTTTTGAAAGGCTATGACGTGGTTGAAGGGTGCAGATGCTCCGGGGGTTGGTGCATATAATTCACGTGTACTTGACACGTATGACACTTCCGTGCATATGCGACTGCGTCTTTTATCATGGTGGGCCAGAAATATCTCATTCTTCTGATATAGTCATAAAGTTTGGGGCCAAGTTGGTGTGCGCCACAAACTCCTTCGTGTGTTTCCTTGAGGAGTTCTTCAGCTTCTTTAGTCGATAAGTAACGCAGTAGCAAACTATCATACCCCCGACGATATAGCGTTCGACTCTCTGTATTATAGTAGAACCTTTGCGCTCTCCGTCAGATTGAGTCCCTTTCTTTCACGTCTTCTGGTAAAATCCCGTGCAAGACATAATCGATGATAGGAAAACACCAATCTCGTGGCTCGAACTCCACTTGAGTTGAATACACTTCTTTAATATCATCTCCTCCATTGTCTACATCGTAGATTGGTACGAAGAGTTTGTGACTTCTCACCGTAACGAATTGTTCCGTTTCGGAAGGTTGTGCCAGAGATACTGCTAATACTGCTAATGCATCCACGTAGGCATTCTGTAAGCACTGAATGTATTCAATAAAGAACCCTTCGAATGATTCCGCCATCTCAACGGCCACTTTATGGTATGGTATCAAATCTTGATTTCTGACCTCATACTCTCCCTGAACTTGTTTAACTATCAGTTGAGAGTCACCGAAAGCTTCAAGGTATTCGACCCCAAGCTCTTTAGCAAAGCTGAGTCCAATAAGTAGCGCGTTATACTCGGCTACGTTATTCGAGCACGGCTGGGTCAGTGAGTAAACTCGAGGCATCACATGTTTTCTCGGGGAAACTAAGACAACTCCAACTCCGGAAGAAATCTTAGAACATCCAGGTAATGCCTTAGAGATGACATAAATAGTCTGTCCAACCAAGTAATGCCGCATCTTTTGAATTGCGAATACTAGGGCGAGACAATCCCTCTCAATCATTCGATATCAGGATTCGGCACCTACGAGGGTCCGTCTCAAGTAATATATAGCTTGTTCATGACCATTGTCGTCATCCTGTGCAAGTAATGCACTTAGCGAGTGGCTCGTCGCCTTGACGTAAATGAAGAACGATTTGCCTGACTGCAGTGCAACAAGCACTTGAGGTTTTGAGAGATATTCTTTAATATCTTCGGATGCTTTTTGACAAGTGTCATCCCATACGAATGATACACCCTTCTTTGTGAGCCTGGAGTATGGTTAGCATTTCCCCGAAAGGTTCGAGATGAACTGACGGATATAAGTCAACCATCCTTGTAATCCTCTAAGTTCCTTGAGGTTTCTCGGGGGTTGCAACTCATTAATTACCTTTACTTAATCACGGTCAATGTGAATACCTTTGGTGGTGATGATGAATCCAAGGAATTTACCGCTGGACATCCCGTGGAAAGATTTGGTAGGATTCATCTTCAATTGGTGAGTTCGCATCAGGTCAAACATCATTTTTAAATCTTTGATGTGATCATTCTTATCCCGACTTTTCACAACCAGATCGTCCACGTAGCATTCGACAGTTTTCCGAAGATGCTCTTGGAAGATCTTTGGCATGGCTCTCTGATATGTGGCACCTGTGTTCTTTAAGACGAACGGTATAACTGTGTAACAGAAAATGCCGAGGGGTGTTCTAAACACGGTAAGCTTTTCATCATCTGGATGTATTTTTATCTGATTATAACCGAAAAATCCATCCACGAAAGACATTCTTTCAAATCCGCACGTGTTATCAATGATAACGTCCGTGATGGGAAGAGGGGAATCATCTTTCGGACATGCGGTGTTCAGGTCTCTAAAGTTGATACAAATCCTGATCTTCCCATTCTTCTTAAGGACTGGGACAATATTAGCAAGCCATTCGGGATGTTGCTCCTCCCTGACAAAACCCGAGTCGATAAGCTTTTTAACTTCGAACTCGATTGCCTCCATAATTTGTGGACGAAACCGTCTTTGTTGTTGGTTGACAGGTTTGACATCAGGCTTAATATTGCGGCGATGCATTGCAATATTTGGATCGAGCCCTAGCATATCCTCGTAGTTCCAAGAAAAAACATCGACGTACTCCCTGATGAGGGAAATTAGCTCTTCTTTCTCACTTGGCAGGAGGCTATCGCTAATGAATATCGGTTTTGGATTATCCTCATTGCCCATATTCACCTGGATTACTTGGTCCTCGGTAGGGGGTTCCCTTTATTCAAATCTATCGCCATACTGCATATTCAAATGATGAACCCAAGGGTCTTCTTAGGTTGGCATTTGATCATCTTCCTCTATTGTGACGGGGTTGACTGTAGCCATGTTTGACATTAGCCTTTTGAACATTTTCCCAAGACTAGGATCGGAATCCCAGGCTGATGAATCGAAAGAATATCCGTCTTTACCCTTATTAGCAGTTTGATCAATGACCTACTAATAACACTTGTCCTCGGAAGAGGAGACATAGCCTAAACCTCTTCGGTGGCTATAATAATTATCAGGCTTTCCTTTTGGTACATAGGCCATGCGAGGCGGAACTCGTGGACCTCGACCAAAACAAAGACCTTCCCCAAGTGAGAAGTCATATCCATATCTCTCCATGAGATTACGTGCTTTTGTGTCATATCTAAATAGATGAGGGGCCGGTTTATCATCATCATTATCTTCTTCCAAGAAGTGATTTCGTATTGGAAATTCCTTTTCCTTACCGTAGATGACTTCTTTTTCACCCCCTGTTTTCGCAGGAATGACGAACGTTGTTCCGAATGAATCCTGAACATGTTTCTTCATCATGCAAGACGATTGAAGCGGTACATACAAACTAGAGTCGTCGTATAACTCTTTCATAATGTTATCAAGACACAACGAGTACTCTAAATCATCATTTATTGCTACTTTTTCAGCAAGTTGCCAATTACAACTACTATCCGATGATTCTCCATCGTCAAGATTGATTACAATGGGTACAATGTCATTAAGTATAAAACCACCATCGTAATCAAACCCAGCTTCGGTATCAACTTCTTCTCTGCTGTCTGTACCTTGGGCCGATGGTTCAGTATAGGATTCAACACCGTAGAGAAGAGAGTCAGTAAAATAATTCTCTAACCCGTTAAACGGTTGCTTATCCGTGACCACCGTCTTAACCTCATTATTAGTGTCTACATATTTAAGATACTGATGGAGGGTAGAAGGGACTATAACGTTACCATGGATCCAGGGTCGACCCAATAGTAAATTATAAGAAGTCTCTATGTCGATCACATAGCATGTGATTTCCGACTTCAAATCTCTAATCTGGCACTTTACCCGGATTTTACCCAAAGGTCTGGACCCACTAGTGTTGAATCCATAGATCGTAGTGCCCGTAGAGGCCAGTTTACTAACCGGTATTCCGAGATTATACATCAATCGGAGTGGCATAATGCTAACAGCGGAACCCGGATCAACTTGGATCCGGTTGACAACGCTGGAGCTAATGTGCCCGGTGAAATACAAGGGCCGGTCATGCTTTGAATTTTTTGTCTGCATGTCCTCCTTGGTGAAAGAAATGCAGTGAAAGTGGTGTGCCGCGAGGTTGCAATGCTGTACTGAAGGCTCTGGTGCTTCAGGGGACGGTTTGATCTGGGTCAGGAAAATGTTAGTATTTGCCAAGGCTTCTTGCAATGCTTCTCTCGTGTTCTTTGAAAGACGTAGCAGCTCATATAGAGTTATTCTAGCCGGTATATTAGCTATGCATCATAATATCGAAATGTTATGGAGTATTCGAGCTTCCCGGTTTGTCCCTTCCAATCGGTTTATTGAATCGAGACTGCTTCGGGTTCTGAACCTCTTGATGTAAAGGCTCTTTCTCCTTTAGCTTTGGCTGAGTCTTTTCAATAGGTACCGGGGGAGTTGCGACTATCCTTATTTTTGCTAATTTCTTAGAGGGAATGGTTTTAGTTACCCCTTGTTTGGCTAATTGATCAGAGGCACTCGGATATTTGAAATGGTATTCCACTCTTGGTAGCAAAGACCTCTTGCTCATCTTCAGAGAGTAGGAAAGTAGGAATTTCCTCGTTATTTTCTTCTAGAATAGCTGCAACTCCATAACAAGACTTTCCTTTCCCCTTTGATTTCTTCTTAGATGATGACCCAGCCCATTGTTCATCTTCGATCAGATCAGGATGGACCCAGAGAATCTCGCCATTTGTGGTTGTGTGTGGCACAAGTCCTTTCTGGCGTTGTCCATGAGGATCGTCGTTGAAGGTCTTCATCGCTACATTTATCACAGGTTCGGGCTGGAACCAGTCCAAAGGAACAGATCCAAAACTGATTGACATGGCGTTTGCACCCCCTTTCTTCTCCTTGGACGATTTCACTGTAAGAACTCCAACATCGATCAACGCTTGGATCTTATCCTTGAGGGTGTAACATGCTTTGGTAGGATGATTCACCGTTCTGTGGAATGCACAGTATTTCGGATCGTTAACATTCTTGGCGTCTTCCTGATCCTGGATTAGAGGTAACTTAATCTTGTTATTCTCCACAAGGTGTTTAAAGAGACCGGGAACCTCGTCTTCCCTGAAAGAATAAACTTTTAGGAATTTTCATTCGGTAGTCTTTAGCTTTTATGACCTCTGTTGCCATTGCGACTCTTGAGGCCCTCTTTGTGGTTGTTGTTGCTGCTGTGGTTGCAATTCGAATGTCTGATTCGCATCCACCATATTTGCCTAGGCTTTCCCTTTACCTCGAGGAACAAAATTCTGCTTCAGGGTATTAGCCGCCGTTTAACCTCTTTCGGCCTTCTTCCTTTTGAGAAAACGTTCGGCTCATTCTCCTCGTACTTTCAAATCCTTCCAAGTTTTAGAGGGTGTTATTCCCATAGCTTCCAGGATATCTAGCGAAACGTTGTTGTGACAAGTCTCGAGGGTAAAATTTTCACTGACCGGATCTCGACAATTCATTGCTTTGTTCCGGAATCTTTTAATGAAGTTCTCCACTAACTCTCCATCCTTCTGTTTCTCATCGAACAACGTTCCGATTGAAACTTCGGTATCATCATCGAAGAAATTCGTGAGAAACATGTCCTCCATGTCATCCTAACTGTTGATACTCCCTGGCTTGAGGCGGCAATACCAATCGAAGGCCGCTCCATGAAGAGTTCCCACGAACGACCACACCATTAAAGGTTCATTACCGGAGATTATCCCTAAATAAGATTTGAAATATATCAAATGCTGAGTGGGGGAACCCTTTCATCGAATGGTGTGAAGTTAATCAAATTTAACTTCGCCGGATAGGGGATTGATTCCCACTCTCTTGGATAAGGATAGGGTATCCCGGACTTCTTTACTTCCTGAGCACTCATCAACGTGTTGATTTTGCTTTACAAGTCCCTCATTTTCTTATCCTCGCTCATATCTTTCTTCGAGCGATTGCGGGGAGAAGTGACATGGTCCTCCTTTGTATTGTTGTCATCTGAGGGTCCACCCCTAGCATTGTCATCAAAGAGAAGGGTTTCCATATTAGCGTTCTCGTCCGTTTCTCGATCACTGTCAACCTGATTACGACGGTTGGACTCTCCCTGCTGATTCGTTAGCGGCACAATTTGTTGGCTGTGCATATCTCTCATTTCCTGCATAGCCATTTCTATTTTAAATTTAAAATTATCTTACTGCTTGGTCAAAACATCCTCAAGAATCTTAGCCATTTGCTCGACGCTGATCATGAACGATTCGTAAGATTGTCCTGCACTGGATGCCGTATCATCAGAAGCCAATGCCGAGCAAGCGTCTGACATTTCATCGTCCGAGGATCGTAACCTTCTGGGTCTAGGTCTGACAGTTCCGGATTGCAGCCAAGTAATACGCTGAGATACTTCTGCAAAAGGTTCAGGACTGAAGCATCGCAAGGACCTGCCTTTGTCGGCCATGTTGATAGTTACTCGAGGGAACTTGTCACCAAGCCAGTTGGCCTTCTTCTGCGAAAATGCCTCGGCTTAGCCTCGGATGTTCCGGTGGAGATTCTTTCAAACAATGAAACCCTTTGTAGGGCCTTAGTGCAGCAGCATTCTGACAACACAGTCTTGATTATCTTGGCACACGGACAGTGCGAGTCCGTGTCTCAGGTATTTCTTTTTCGGGACTTATTCGTACCCCCAGCCCGATAGTACAACTCGTTAGTCTGATGACCGGAGCAACCCATCGTGTGTTGGCACGACTTCCCAGGTATAACATTGTCATCGGACGAACATGTTTCCCTCTAGGGGATACGATGCTTCATTAGCATCTCCAAGAGTCACTCGTTCAGATTTACGCTTTTGTGAGCGTGAAACTCTAACGGGCTCTTGAACTTCGACTTGCAATCCGATACGGTCGGTCATAGGGGCTTTCCCTTTATTATTATTGGGGGGATTAGTACGACCCCCAGCCTGAATTGTCATTTGGGAACCTTTCAACGGCCCCAATCGCTCCTTCACAGGTGTTTTACCTCGATCTTCGAGGAGAGGACCAAGGCGGTCTTTCAGAGTAACTCTAAATTTTGTGAGATCCACGCTACCATATGGTTCCGTCGGAGGTACGGAGACAGTGAAAAGGGGATCTGAAGTTGACGAAGGCCGAACGCTAACTTTGTCCACTTTTGCCTTAGGCGCTGACTTCACCTTCGGCACCCACACTCGTTTTTGCTTGGGTGATTTTTTAACCGCCTCTTCCTTCTACATCTCTTTTGCTTTTTGCAAAAGGACTCGAGCGTGCGCGAGCAACGCGTGGCACTTCTGGATTCGCTCAAGGGTAGAGCGGGTCCTTTTGATGCGGACCCATTCATTCTTCTCTGCTTTGGAGGAGGGGTTATTTGCTCGCCGTTGTTGTTCTCGGCGTTGTCTATATTTTAGATCCACATCATAGCGAATCCTGTCCATTGGCTCCAAAGCCTTGGCCAGTTGACGCGCAAGGCGTTGGCGGCGTCTTTGGCGTGATCTTTTTGACAGAGTTGGCACATCTTCACTAGCTAAGCTTTTCTAGAGGGGAGGCTCAGATCTACTGCTTCGACCTCATTGGACACTGGAGGGCGTCTTGAGGTGTAAGTGCAGCGACGACAAGGGGATCTTGGATCTTCGAGCCTGAAGTCCAGCGAGTTTTCCCATAAGAAGAGGCCTTCCTGCGCTTGGGAGGAGAGGCGGATCTAGAGGAGGAGGAAGAGAGATACTCTTCAAACTTCTGCTGGTCGAATTCATATTCGACCTCTTCGTTCACCCGGATCTTGATTGCCGGTTGCGTCACGATAGCCTCGACAGTGAGGCTGTTGGCTCCCACTGTGGTCGCTAGCTTGTTTTCTTCGAAAGTTGCCTTCATTATTGATTTTATTATAACTTTAGTCGTTTACAACGAATTCAAATAACAAAAGTTAAAAATTACAACTCTCTTGAAAATAAACATAAGATTCGTATATCATCTTTTGCTTGCGTGGGTTCTTGGCCGGTGACGGGGACGTCAATATCCGTGGACCACCAGACAATCAGATCAGATCCAAAGCTTTATCGATTCGTGAAGGAATCAAGAAGCCGAAGCACTTATCTCGGCAACAGCGAGATAATTGCTCTTCTTAAAATCACCGTAACGGGGTAATCTTAAGGGACAAACACGGGAACTGCAGATCTAACGAACTCTTCTTTCCTACACTGAAGAACTCGATCAATCTCCTCCTCTGTTCTGAAATTCGTGCACCTTCAGTCTTCAGTCTAGCAGGGCTTCGCCAACGCTCGAGAATTCCAGATCCGAAAAAATAAAGACCCCGGGACTGTATTTATAGGCTTTAGGAGCCCTGTCCTTGGATAGGAACGGTTGATTCCCTCTTATCTTCAGTTGAAATCTCTTAACCATATTATCAGATCAATTTGAATAAATCCAGACAGTTAACGATCGAAAAACAGCTCTAAACTGCCAAAAACAGCTTTTCGGGTCTGCGGACACCCATGAGTGTCTCGGCGTAGCCGAGACACTTGTTAGTGTCTCGGCTTGGCCGAGACACTCATGGGTGTCTCAGCTTGGCCGGACACTTGTAAGTGTCTTGGCCAAGCCAAGACACCCCGGGGTATCTCGGTTTGGCTATTTGATTTTGGCGCGTTGAGTTTGTTTCTACCGTAAATTCATCATCTGGACTCAGAATTACGCGGTTCAAGATGCGTTGGAAAGCCGACGAGGAGACCTACAGGCTCCCATGATTGAATCATATGTGAAGTAAATGGAACACAAGGGGTGCTCCGCCTTTCGTAAGTGACGCGAGGCTACCGATCAGCTCTTGTTTTCGTTATTCCGAAGTTCCGTTGCTTCATATGGTCCGTTGACTCACTTCATGTATTTGTCATCATCAAATGAGCTTCTGTAACTCTGATAGTGACGTTCATCGTCTTCTCTCTGTCTCGAGCCGTGTACGGGGACTTATAGGCAATTTTGACGCCTACAATAATGGATGTCAGCTCAATAGGAAGGAAATTATGCGTAAGCTTTACAGAATTATTATGAAGCTATGCAACTAGAAATTGATCCTTATGATCGAAGTTATATACTCTATAACATAGGACTTGTACACACAAGCAACAAAGAGCATACAATGGCTTTGGAATATTATTTCCGAGCACTAGAACGAAACCCATTCTTAATACAAAATTTTAATAATATGGCCGTGATCTATCATTAGTGCGACTATCTTCACTATAGAAAGAAGGAAAAAGATCAAATTAGCTAGTCAATACTAGAAAAAAATAAATTGGCTTTCTACACATGCATTATCCAAAACAACAATTTTTATCAGCTGGAGCAAAGAAAAATGCTTCATGATAACATAAAACAGGAAGAAATAAGTACGACCTACATACTATCCTCTATGGATGAAGAAATAAAGTATCAAATTGATAAGAAAGCGCTGTAAAGATCAATTAGCGAGCTTTTGGGTCGATATAGTTAAGAATCGCTTGATTATTCATGATATGGGATATAAAGTTTGGAATCGACTTGTGTAATAGCGTTGATCCACTAAAGTATTGAGCAACGGTGTGGGTGGATATACCCCTAATAAATACACGGGACTACTAATCCTATGTATTTTTCTGGGGACACGTATCTCTCTGTTCAATACACGGAACCGACAATCCTATGTATATACATTTAGGGGATGATAGGTATCTATTATTCACATGGAACTACTAGTTCTGTGTACTTTCAATAGAAGTTTAATATCTTGATTAACGTTCACTAAACACACTGGACTACTCGTCCTGTGTATTTTAAATATTAAAATTTACAAAATCGACCTCTTTTCAGCTAGCCTTGAAGAGGCGACTAAAAAGATGTCGATTTTGCTAATTATTTAGCAAAATAACCGTTTTTGCTAATTATTTTTCAAAAAGTATCATTTTAGAAAAACTCCCCTTTGGTAAATCATCATTCATATTACTTTAGCCCAACCATGATTTAAGTATTTTAATAGAAAACCTAACAGAGGGATTAATATCAATAACTTAATGCAATTTGAGGGATTAATATCAAAATAGCTCAGATTTGAGGGACTAGTATCAAAATAGCTCAGATGTAAGGGACTAACATCAAAAAAACCCAAAGAAAAAAAATGAAGAGGGGGAAAAAAGATATTTATTGGTGGTGAATTGAATATCAATAAATCCTCCGCACAAAATTAGTGCTACAAGAAAACCAGCATTGCATTTTCTCTCCTGCTGTTCTTGTGGCAGCAAAAGCTGTAGCTAATCCTGAGAAGAGGATTATGGCTCTTCTCTACTCATCCCCCTCTATGGTAAGCGTCCAGTAGCGTCCTGTCTCTTTACTTTCAATGTTAAAAATATTTCATTTCCCCAATTCTTGATTCATGCTCTCAATTGTCTCCAGCTAGTGAGCAAGGGATTCCCACCTCCTGTCTCCCCCTCTACTTGCAAAAGAAGTTCAAGAACAAATTACAGTATTAAGGCCTTCTTCAATCCCTTTGAGGATCAGCCAATCCTCAAGGATGCCATCAAGGTGAAAAAAAACCCACATCTTCATTTTTCGTCTGGGATTTTCCCCTTTGCCCATGAGTTGAAATGACCAAATTGCCGCTTCAGGAGCCTGTAGCCTTCATGGGTGGAGTGTTTGCTGGCCTCTTGAGGCTTGATTTGAATGAGGAACCGCTCAGGGAGTGGATTACGAAGACGGTCGAAGCATCGGGGTTGTCCGCCGAGGAGTTTGAGAGGACCCAGGAGTCGGGGATGGGAGAGAAGGAAGATGAAGGGCCGCAACAGATTGAGATCGAGTGACCAAGTCAGTTTCCTGTGTGAATTGCCTTTTTGATCTTGTAGTATTTTAGTGCAATAATTTGTGTACTAAAATTTACTAGACTGAGATGAATAGACAAATAAATGGTTTTTTTAAGGGCTTATCTAATTAAATGGATTTTGATTGAGAAGGTTCAGATGATAATTAAATTGTTCTTCGTAGAGAAATCTGAAAAAGGCCAATGCCATGTTTGGATGGAGGGTAGAGAGGGGGAGGGGAAGAGAAATGCGGTTTTTATCTTGTTTGGGAGTTTTTTTTAAGGAGGGTAGAGAGGAGGAAGGAAGGGGAAAGGAGGGTAAAATTCCTTGGTTTTTTTCCCTCCCGATTTGGACGGTAGAGGAGGGTAAATGAGGGTAAAGGGGTGTAATGACATTCTTATCACCATCAAAACAAATAAAAAGGCTGATGTGTTATTAGTATAAAGTCATTTATGTAAATTTAAATATATTTACTTCCTTTCACCTTTATTCACCTTACTCAACTCTCAAACAACATATTACAATTCTCTTCCCTTCCCTTCCCGTTGTTTACCTTTCCTTCCCTTCCCTTAGTAAACTCCCAAACACACCACAAGAGATGAAACTTCAGGCTTGGTTTATATTTCTACCTGAAAAGCGCTATATACACTTAGTTCTCCAGTTCATTAGAGCTGCATCAGTTTATACATTTTCCTTGGACACGCAAATGTGGCCTTATTATGATTTGGCATTTTTCATCGTAATCATCACCTCTCCATCGAGTGCAGCTTAGAAGATCTTGCTGTAATCCTAATATTAGGATTTGCGAATCCGGAATCAAGGGATGTGCACAAAGCTGGACAAATGTGCAGGCCTATAGGACGTGATTTCAAACTAAATACTTAACTAAATTCTTCACTCTATCATGTAGTAATATAGATAATAAAGTATGAAATGCAGTTACATCGAATTCTATACACTGAGGGTACATATGCATTGTGATTATAATAATAGTAAATTGGAATGAGTGTAACTGTTCAGTGTAGTGGCATGAATTTATAAGGCTGGAACTCTCAGAAGAAGATAGTATCTCGAATACACGAACAGTGATAATCCATATCTTTCGTGTTAAAATTTTCTTAGTATCAAGCATGAAAAATTCATGAAGATTTGTCACAAACT
Source organism: Asparagus kiusianus (assembly GCA_022839385.1). Taxonomy (NCBI): domain Eukaryota; kingdom Viridiplantae; phylum Streptophyta; class Magnoliopsida; order Asparagales; family Asparagaceae; genus Asparagus; species Asparagus kiusianus. The sequence goes on from BQKN01000229.1 coordinate 152,895, forward strand.
CCTAAGGTATATGAAAGTACTGGGATATCAAATCTCAGATTTGGGTTCACCAATGAGTCCTTGCTACATGGCTCATATGAGCCAGGAGCATTCCATGTTGCATGTACTTGTCAATTCCAAATGGGGCTACTTTTCCTCACATGACGTGAGGTAAGACACGCATATCAAGTTACATTTGGCTCTGTTGTGAATGAAAACCCTAATTCATTATGAGGTCTCTTGGGCTTTATATAGGCCCCTACAAAACTTACAAATAAGTCCCTAATAATATTAATATGTCAACACTCCTCCTCAAGATGGGCGAAAGATATCTATTAAGCCCATCTTGTCACATCCTCTAATCATATCTACTGAGCTAAGTCCTTTAGTCAGACAGTCTGCTGCCTGGTCTTTAGTCGAAACATGACTTAGCTCCAGTAGTCCACTATCCAACTTCTCTTTGATGAAGAACCTATCGATCTCGATATGCTTGGTTCTATCATGCTGTATTGGGTTGTTGGCAATACTGATAGCTGACTTGTTGTCACACCACAACTTCATCTTAGCTCCTTGATCCAGCTTTAGCTCCACCAGCATACTCTTCAACCATAGCAACTCAGCAACTCCTAAGGTCATAGCTCTATACTCTGCCTCAGCTGTCGATCTCGTCACCACTGACTGCTTCTTGCTCTTCCACGAGACTAAGTTGCCTCCTACAAAGATGCAGTATCCTGAGGTGGACTTCCTATCATCAGCACAGCTAGCCCAGTCAGAGTCGCAATAACCCTCGATGTTCACATGTCCATTCTTTCTGAATATCAGTCCCTTTCCGGGGGCACTCTTTAAATATCTCAGAATCTGGTACACAGCATCCATATGACCCTTCCTCGGATCGTGCATGTAGCGACTCACCACGCTTACTGCAAAAGAGATATCAGGACGTGTGTGACTCAAATAGATCAGCCTTCCCACTAACCTCTGGTATCTGTCACGATCAACTGGTTCTCCAGCCTCAGCACCTAACTTGAACTTCTGGTCGATCGGTGTAGTTACAGGTTTGCACCCTAACAACCCTGTCTCTTTGAGAAGATCCAGTGCATACTTTCTCTGGGATAGGACGATTCCCTCCGCTCCTCGAGCTATCTCTATTCCAAGAAAGTATCGAAGCAAGCCAAGATCTTTCACCTCGAATTGCTTGCCCAGTCTCATTTTGAGTTGGGCAATCTCCTTCTCATCATCCCCAGTAATAATCATATCATCCACATATATCGCAAGTATGGTAATGTGGCCTCCACTCTGTCGAAAGAACACTGTATGGTCGGCGTTGATCTGTTGGTACCCATACCAATCATAGCCCTTCTGAATCTGTCAAACCAAGCACGAGGAGACTGCTTCAGCCCATAGAGAGACTTCTTCAATCTGCAGACCTTTCCCACTGTCTGATCTGTACCGAATCCTGATGGTATCTCCATGTATACCTCCTCCACTAGATCTCCATGAAGAAACGCATTCTTCATATCTAGTTGGTATAGCTTTCATCCACCATTTACTGCTAGAGAGATTAAGGTCCGAACAGTGCTCATCTTCGTCACCGGTGCAAAGGTTTCATCATAATCGATGCCATATGTCTGACTATACCCTTTTGCCACCAGACGAGCCTTGTAGCGCTCAACTTGTCCATCTGGATTCTGCTTCACAGTGAAGACCCACTTGCATCCAACTGCTCTCTTCCCTTCTGGTAGTTTTACTAGCTCCCAAGTGCGATTCTTTTCTAGAGCTCCTAGCTCCTCGTGCATAGCCGCTTTCCACTTTGGGTCTTTTTTAGCAACCTGCCAATTGTTAGGTACAGTAACAGAGTCCAATGATGCAATGAATGCCCCATGTGCAGGGTGGATGTTAGTATATGATACACATTGAGCAAGATCCCAACCATATCTATCGGGAGGATTTCCCGCATTACTACGAGTAGTCCTCCGTACAGTTATTGGTGTGGGAGGAATAGGAAGAGGAATGGAATCACATTGAGAGGAATCTGGTGGTGGTGTAGGTGTCTCAGGAGTCGGGGCTGGCGTTGGCAAGGGACTTGGTACCAGTGGCACTGTAGGTACTGTTGGTACTGTTCCCTTAATTTGTTTCCCCTTCCTACTATAGGTAAGTAGTTCCTCCTGAGCCGTTGGCCTAACACCTCTTGTCTCATTCTCCTCTTTATCTTCAATCTCTTGCTCCTCCTCAACCAAGTCTCCTTCCCAAGGAATCGTTACAGAAATTGATTTTTCTGATTTCTCACCATTCTCAGACCTTGATTTCTCCACATTCACCACTCTCTCACCATTCTCCTCCTCTCGCCTCATACTTCCAGTATTAGGCGAGTTATTAACGGATGAAGTTACCTTCCGGGTGTAATATGGCTCGAGTTCTCGAAAGTGCACATCCATACTCACAAACAACATTTTCTCCACCGGGCTCCAACAAACATAGCCCTTCTGAGTAGCAGAATATCCCACAAAGATGCATTTCACCGCTCTAGGGGCAAGCTTCCCGACGGACGGCCTGTTGTCCTTCACAAAGCACACACAGTCAAACACCTTGAGTGGAAGAAGCCCACCATTATCTCCCTTCAGCAACTCACACGGAGACTTCCAATCCAGCACTCTCGAGGGCATTCTGTTGATTAGTGCTGCCGCGGTCAATACTGCTTGCCCACATAATGTTTCTGGGACATTCATAGCGATCATCATGCTTCTAGCAACCTCTAAAAGATGTCTGTTCTTCCTTTCCGCTACCCCATTCTGAGCTGGTGTGTATGGACAGGTCGTCTGGTGATGTATTCCTTGAGCTGACAAATACTCTTCAAAGGCTCTATTGGTATACTCTGTCCCATTATCTGACCTCAATACTTTTACCACTGCTCCGTATTGAGTCTGAACAGTCCTATGAAAATTTTGGAAACACCCAAACACATCACTCTTATTCTTCATGAGGTATAACCAAGTAACACGAGAGAAGCAATCAATAAATGTAACAAAATACTTGTATCCATTCATAGAACTTGTGGAATAAGGTCCCCAAACATCTGAATGTACCAAGTCAAATACATGAGAACTTCTATGACCAGAACTAACATAAGAGCTTCTAGTAAGCTTTCCAAACTCACATGCATCACACACAAGTTTCTGTTTATTTGCTTTCTCAAATAAAGAAGGATACAATCTACCCAAAACACTAAAGGATGAGTGTCCCAAACGTTGATGATGAAGCATTAACTCATTTTCAACACTCATTTTAGATCCTACGCCAGCTTCCTCTATGACTGACACCAATGCTGAATCCAGCCCTTCACGATCCAGATACCACAGTCCACTATGCCATGTGCCAGTCCCAAGTCTCCGCCCTGTCCCCTTCTCCTGAAAAATCACCTTGGGAATATCAAATGAAACAATGCATTTTAGTTGGAGAATGATAGAGCTAATGGACAAAAGATTGACTGGAAATGAAGGAGCATGCAAAACATTGGACAAAGTTACAGAACCAGTACAATCGACTGTACCCTTACCAACCACCGGCTGAAATGTACCATCAGCTGTTTGAATACTATCAGGTGATGCTAAGTGAGTATATGATGAGAACTCACTAGCATTCCCTGTCACATGCCGAGATGCACCGGAGTCGACAATCCATTCTGATGATCTGTTAGGAGACATAGAAGCAAGAGCATGTATGTCATCAGTACCTTTGGTCGGATGAGCATAGGTAGCAGTATTGCCTCTGGCGAAGAACGAAGTGGATGCCTCCTCAGTCCCACTCCTCAAGTCTCCATCCCCTGCAACTTGCTGCTTCTTCCTGAGTATCGCTAGGAGAGCACGATCCTCCTCAGTAAAGACCACCTCAGCTTCTTCTTCTTCTGCTACCGTCAGATTCGCCCGATTCCCTGCTCCTCTTCCACCTCGTCGACCCCCACGGACACGACCACGACCTCCGAACTATCCACGTCCACCCGAATCTCCTTCCTTGGGTGGTTTGGTGCAAGCATGCCTTAGATGACCCACCGCACCACAGTTGTAGCATTGTCGAGTCTCTCCCCTAGATCCAGTGTTGCTAGAGGCTGCCAGTGCTGACTTCACCACCGGAAGTCCACCTGTCCCCGCCTGCAGCCGAATACGAGTCTCCTCCTGGATCATAGCAGAGACAGCCTCCTCAAGCGTGGGAATCTTCGGCTGAGCTAGCAACAATGCGATTCGCTGAGCGAACTCTGATGTCAATCCTTTAAGAAACACCATAGTCCTCTCTTGTAGAAAGGCCTCCCGCTCTTTACATCCCGGGTCCTTGCAGCTAGCCCTAGGAGAAAAATGATCATAATCCAGCCACAAGCGTTCCAACTCTGTAGCATATTCCTGTACAGTCCTCTCGCCCTGGACTGTGGCGTCGATTTCTCCTTTAATCTGGAATACCCGCAGGTTATTACCCACTCCATCATATGTCCTCCTCAACTTCTCCCAGACGTCCTTCACCTGCGCAATGCCATCAACCGTGGCGGCGATCGTTGGGACCAACGAGTTAAGGAGCCAGATGTAGACCAACATATGAGTGGCCTTCCACTCATCTCTTCCCTCCGAGTCCTCTGCCGGCTCTGTCATCTCTCCTGTCAGATAACCCTCCAGATTCCTCCCTGCAAGGGTGTATCTCACCCGCCGTGACCAGCTCAGGTAAGTACTCGGTCCATCAAGCTTCAGATCGATGGTCGGAAGCTCCAACTTCTTCGATGATTTTGTCGTGCTCTCACCAGCCGACAACTTCATTAGCTTCATCAAAGTTGACACCTCCGTGGGGTTCAACTTCTTGATGATCTCCTCCATCGAATAGGCTTCAGACCCACCACCTGTTCACCTTCTCTTCCGACCCTTGTTGTGTGCAGTAAAATTTTCGGCAGCACCTCTGCTGCACAACAAGAGCAGGATCTCAAACAAATTCTCGTTTCTTAGAGGAAACAAGAACCAAAAATAGTTATATATCTCATCGAAGTGAGATATAAACTCTTCCTGTCATCAGTTCGAGGACTGAGTCGAGGGAACCCATGCCAAATTCTAGGTCTGGCATAGCGCAGCTGGGGGGGGACGCGAGGTGGTAGCGGCTAGAAAGAATTTTGGAGGTGGGGGGGGTTGGGGTCTGGGATCGGAGAACAGGGGGGGGGGGATCAGTGAACAAGGGGGGGTATGTGGGGGTGACGGCGACGGCTAGGGTGGTGGGGGGGTCTTCGAGGACAGAGGGGGAGGGCGTCGAGGGCTAGGGTGCTGGGGGGGTCGTCGAGGGCAGAGGGGGGGGGAAGTCGAGGGCTGGGGGGGTCGTCGAGGGCAGAGGGGGGGCGTCGTCGAGGGCTGGGGGTGGGGGGTGGGGGGCGGCGGCTAGGAGAGGAGAGGCTCTGATACCATGTTGTGAATGAAAACCCTAATTCATTATGAGGTCTCTTGGGCTTTATATAGGCCCCTACAAAACTTACAAATAAGTCCCTAATAATACTAATATGTCAACAGGCTCGTATTTGTTCAAGCCAAAACAAATTATTTTTCATCTGAATGGTGGATTGAGGTTATGAACATATCCTTTGTATTGGCCCAGTGACACGCTATATTATCTGGGTGGAGTTTCTTTTGGTTCTAAAAAATATATTCCTTTTTATGGTGCAAGTCTCTTCTACATGAAGCAGTATATTCAGTTATATTAAAAAGAAAGAAGTATTCATTACACCTAGCATAGAAACAAAGTCTAATAAGCCCCTAAACTTTACCCTGCTTTTTTAAGGAGCCCTAATATTTTTATTTCACTCTATTAAGCCCCGAAAGTTTATATATCATTCTATATGATAGTCCAACTATAGAAGGCTATAATGATCTTATTGAATTTCTTTGGAGGGAAGAAAATTCTCATTCCCGCCATCTTTAGAAGGATATAATTTCATATAACTAAATAGACATTTAAATTAGTAGAAGGAAAAATTTTACTAATCCTTCCTCAATGTTTGACTAAAGAAAAAAAAACTCACCAAACTTCTTATGCACATGTTTCTTTTCTAATCTCAATCTTTTTGCTACATTCTTGTATCTTGATGATGTTTACATCACAATGCTTGGATTTTTCATGTACACCCCGTACTTGCATAGTGGCTGGTAAAGAATTAAAAAGCTGAACAAAAAGCATATAGATCAAGGCTCAAACTATTAAGTCTTGTCATGTGATTCTTTTCACAATATCACAATTCTACCCTAGTTGAAATAGTATTCTAGGCAATGTTTTAAATAGCGGTTGCCTAGCCTGCTTAGACGTCCCTCCTAAGTCTAGGCTGTACCTAGGCTAGCCGCCTAGGTCTTAGGAGCGCCTAGAGGAGTGTGGGCTGTTTATCGGATTGCGCCCTTAGGTCTTGGTCATGATTTTTCTTGTTGCAGCCTCTATGTCCTCCGACCTCCTCCGAACACCTCCGGCCTTGTACACTACTTGTGAACATCTCCTCTTACCTCCTTCAACCTTCAGGAAACCTCCTCCACCACCACTTGAACAAAGAAAGAAATTCACATAGGTGCCTAGAGCTAGGTGCAAGTCCGGTGCCTATCAGTGCCTAGGGCTTTCTATAATATTGGCATTTGTATCAAGTATTGCAACTAAAAAAAAAGGAAAGCCACCAAGGCCTCACTTGGGATCCTCCTAGAGCCTATGACCCTGGTTCTAGGTGGTGTTTGAGGCTGAAAACCATGAAGGGTTAAATAGAATAACAGGAAAAACTTTAGGGGCTTAATACATTGAAATAACAGTTTAAGGGATTTTTAGAGAAGTACGGTGAAGTATAGGGGCTTGTGAGACCTTGAGCTCCCTAGCATGACAAACTATTTGTAGCAGTGCAGACAAACAGTTCATACTTGTTAAGTCTTGATAAATAACATAGTTGATGTGGAGGCAATCACTGATGATTTTTGGGAGAAATCGGATTGTGCAAAGCCCAAAACCATCTCTTCTATATACAGCATGTGGTATTGTTATCCCCTCTTCATCTCTTCTGTATATAGCATGGGTTATTGTTATCCCATCTTCAGTTCCAACAAAACATGCTAAATTCTCACCACGTCAAAGACCCAGGACCATGGATAACATGCTTACTTGTTGGGAGTTTGGCAAGGCCCAGACAGGAGGTTTGCGTAAGGATGGGACTAGTAATAGGGCTGAAACCCATCTTGAACCTGAAGGGAGATCTTAATGGAGCTGCACCTATTTTTATCTATATATCAACATTACATACTCAATTCTGGACCGCATCGTGCATTATTTTCTAGTTAACTGAACTCATAAGTTCATGCGGGCTGGTCCCCTTTCCTGAACTTGACTGGACTTAGGCAGCATCACATATTCTCACTGGACTCCCCATTTTACATAATAGCCTATTACAAATGTGATTTTATTTCTCTCTGGCTTGTCCCTGTTGCTCACGGATGAATCTGATTATCATCACAAATCTTATCACCTTACCTATTCTTATGTACTCTTTTCAGGTCCTGGCAAATTTGTTAGGTTTCTTCATTCTGCACTGTCTTAAACTCTCTTTTCGCTTAGATTTCATCGAACCAGACACTTAAAGTTCTCTTGTAGGTCCTCTCTTTTCTACAGTTGTCCTGGCAGTTGAGAATTGGTTGTTAACTAGGGTAGTGTTTTATAACGTGTTCTCAACTTCCAAAAGAAATTTGTAACCTGGCCTTGGCCCTGAAACTCCCAAAGATACAACTGAGCCACTTTACCACAGAGCCTAGCCTAGTCTTGTAGGTCCAAAGTAAACTTCCAAAAGAGATTACTTTGCAGACTGCGGACATGTTTTACATCTGTCCACCTACATAGTGCAATCTAACATCTTGAGGGCCGAGACCCTTCAGCTATCATTTTGTATGTTACGCCAGAAGCAGTCTTCACTGGTTGCCTCTCTATCTATAGACTTATAAGAGACTAGCTTCTGTATTGGAGCAAATATGATGGTAACTCTCGAAATCTAGGTTCATAAACCTTCAGAGAGTTTGTTGTTGCCATAAATAATTGTAAGACTATGTGAGTCTTCAAGAGAGAACGTGGTAGCACTGTAGCAGCATAGTTACATGAAGAAGATTACTCTGCTCATTTCTTCTTGATAATCCGATATCCTTATCCCTCTTTTTTGCGCAAAAATGGCGAATTATGTCACTTACAGAAGCTTTTTTTTGCCCCATCATTTATTGCAACAAAACCCACATCTTCTGCAACTACATCAGGCGACTTCTTGGGAACGTCATTTGAGAAAAGAGCTGCCTTCTGTTCAGGTTGAACCCAGTTCAACCAGCCACCCAGGTCCTTTTTTTACGACAGTCTTCTTCATCCTAAATTGTATCTTTTTCTAATCAGCATTTTAATTATGTAATAAGCCTCAATGAGATGGTATGAATTGACATTACTTGTTTGACTTTCTAATGAGAAATGCTAAATTTATAATTTCGGCAGCACCACTTCCCTCTGTCCTCCCCATTTAGCATAATAGCCTATTAACAATGCGATTTTATTTCTCTATATCTCTGATCAATCCATCTTTTATCACAGAATTCATGTTACTGGGTAAACTTTCTAATGAGATTAATGCTATAGTTATTAGTTATCATTTAGGCTGCATAACTTACCCTCACTTTCCTTCACATTTTACAGAATTGCCCATTACAAATGTGATTTTTATCTATTTGGCTTATTCCTATAGCTCACAGATGAATCTGATTATTATCAAATTACCTATTTTTAGATACTCTTTTCTGGTCTTACAACATTCGTAGGGTTTCTCCATTTTCCCATGGTATTAAACTCTCTTATTGGCTTTATTTTTCAACCATCTAACCAGCAATCAATGTTATGAATTGCTCCTCTCTTTTGTACAGTTGTCGTGACAAGTTCAGAATTGGTTAAAAGCTAGACTAGTGTTCTAAAGTGTTGGGATCTAGATGCACGCCTAGAGGGGGGGGGGGGGGTTAAAATAGGATTGCCACTCGTTAAAAATAAAATATCAGAGAGTTTCATTCATATTTTAAAAGCTAGAGCTACTCTCCTTTATATAGGAATATAATAACAAAAAGTTTATTGCGTAGTCAATGTGGGACTAAACTCAATTACCTAATCACAATTATTCTCTTAGTTATATTCCTAACATCTCTCAATCACCAATCTCTAATTTATACTCCAAATATATCATTCCTAATATAACTATAACATTACAAATCTCCATAATGTATTCCTTAGCACTCTCTCTCTCTCTGGCTGGAACATGTATATCATACATGTCCGGCTTGTTACAAACAATATATACTCACTCCAATTTGTGACATGATTTAAAATGCTAAATCTTCCATGTGAGATTTCTTATTGTAGTTGTGTTCATCTTCTAGTCTCTACTTGAATGTCTTCCACCACGAACAACCTCAGTCAAAATCACCAAACGCGATGCCTCAATTTTTCATAGATCAACCAGGGAACTACCGAACAAACGATCCACACTAATGACCCACTAAGCAAACGATCCTCTCTAGAGATCCACCAAATAAACGATCCTCTTCACAAATTAACCAAACAAATGATTCTCGTCATGGATCAACCAAACAAATGATCCTCTCTAGGGATCAACCAAACGAACGATCCTCTTCATGGATCGGCCAAACAAACGATCCTCTCTAGGGATCAACCAAACAAATGATCCTCTTCACGGATCAATCAAACAAATGATCCTCTTCGGGATCTAACAAACAAATGATCATTCTTTAGGGATCTGCTAAACAAATTACCCCTTTTTAGGGGTAAACCAAACAAATGAAGTCGAGAAAATAACCTTCATCGAACCAAATCCTGATTCAATCAAAATCATTTTTTCCCGGTAGCTATTGATGGTCAAAGTTTTCTAGAATATAAGCGGTGGTGGCAGACTGGCAGTGGTGTCGATAAGTTGAGCACGTTGTGAACGAAGGGAAATTGAGGCTGCACAAGCGGTGATGAGAACATATACATCGAGCGTGACTACTACTACTAATGGCAATTTTGATCATCAACAATGCTATCGAAAGCAGGACGGACAAGAATCTCCGGCACTATTCACGGTGAACAGGCATCCCACACTATTCACAACGAACAGTCACCATGGTATTCTTTACGATGAATAGTCACCACGCCCTGTATGCGGTAACTAGTTATAGGAAAGAAAGGAGGTTATATGGCAAAGAGAAAAGTTTGATGGTGAGAGATTGAAGCGCTAAAGTTTGTGAGGACCTAGGGTTTTGTGGAGGCTAGAGTTTGCGTAACTCTAATTGTTCATATTTTAAAAGTTACAACTACTTGTTATATAGGGATGCAATAACAAGAAGTGTATAATGTAGCCAATGTTGGACTAAAAAAATTACTTAATTACAATTATTCTTTTAGTTGTATTCTTAATATCTCTCAATTACCAATCTCTAATTTATACTCCTGATATGTTATTCATAATATAACTATAATATTATATATCTCCATAATATATTCCTTTAACACTACTATTTTTCGAAATATCACATATACTGTAGCATAAAATAAAAACATAGGAAAATGATAAGACAATGCAATAAACTCAAAAACAATAAAACCAGAATGCACAAGATTTTAAAGTGGCTTAGCTAAACAATCCTACATTCAGTCTTCCTCCTTGCGAATGAGCTTCCTCACTATATGAAAAATCTCCTAAATTACAAACCTGATTTAGTAGGCTTACAAAGCCAAAATTCTAGTTTCACCTAAACTATTTCTCTAACTTAATTCTCATAGTGAATAGCCCATGCCCCAACTAATCACTAAATCCTCAATTCAAAACCCCGGTCGACTTTAGTTTGTCGCCAACAATCACACAACTAATCAAACGATCATAGATACAAGTTTAAAATTGTCAATAATGTTAAATGCAACAAAAAAAGTCTTACAGCCCTTTAATTTTGTGAAACGTTCTCCAAAAAATAGAAGCAAAGCTCGATGAAGAACGACGATGAAAGATCTGATCTAGGGCAACATTTATTAATGGATGGTGATCAGATGATGAGGAACACTATGATCTAAGAATTATCAAACCTCGTGCAGTGTACCTTTTTTCTATCTCATTTAGGTTAAGAACGTCTATGAAAAATGCAAGAGAGAGTCCTTATGACCAACTGCAACGAACTTCTGAGATTAAAACTTGAAACATGAGATTTGGCTCTAGTCTCATAGATAAGACGTGTATGCTCACTGATGGATATACATTCTGGTCATGAGAAAAAGTCTCTGAATTTTTTTCTAATCGATGAAGAGTTACAATCAATGACCCTGGTGGCGAGGATACTGATCGATATGCCTAGAAGTACACTCATCGATGCAAGGATACTCATCGATGAGTACCTTTGTTGAAATTCTTGTTAAGCTGATTCTCACTCCTTTTGGTCTCAATCTCGATTCTAACTTGTTGTAACATGCACAAAACATCTCAAACACATATTAGACCCAAATGAATTGTTCTTCAAACTAAGGCAATTGTACAGACGCGGTCCTAACATAACGTGCTTTATCAGCTTTAGTTATGATGTACATATAATAAATATTATTTTCGTAGAGAACGGAGGTATGGATGGTAGCACTGAGGCGAGCCTTTTAATCATTATGGATGGACGTGATTCCATGTGTTATTTTCTGCAGTTCCTTTTCATTATTTCTTTGTAGCTGCTCCATCTTTTCAGTCAGCCGAGTTTCTTATATGTCAGCAGTTGGTAATTAGGAATCCTGCATTGTACATTTGTAGTATTTTTTCTGTTTGTTCATAAACATACCGAAAATGATTTCTCCTCTTCTCTTGAGTTTGAAAATGCTGAAGGAATTCTGTATGATTGTTGTCCGGATGCTAGCTAGTAATACTTCTCGGAAAATATGTGCTCTTTCCATTTCTTTGGTACTTTATCGGTGTCTGACAGTAGTGTGCAGATAAACCTGTAGCCCATAACCTGGTCTCTCTCTCACCCTCTCTCTTGTGTGCGTGTGTATGTGTATATATATATGAGTGCTGTTTCTTGTAATTGGGACGAACAATTTTTCACTTTAGCCCCATTCCAATTTATTATTATTGAAATCGACCCTCTTTTTTTTTATTTACCAAAACCGACCCGATTTTGTGATTAGCAGCTTAATCACCTTCCTAATTAGTCGGGGTTGGCAACCCCGACTATTTAGGAGGGTGTTAAACCCTAATTAGTAGCCTTAAACCCTAAAAATTAATGTCCTAAATAGTCGGGGTTGCCAACCCCGACTAATTAGGAAGGTGATTAAGCTGCTAATCACAAAATCGGGTCGGTTTTGGTAAATAAAAAAAAAGGGGTCGATTTCAATAATAAAAAATTGGAATGGGGCTGAAGTGAAAATTTGTTCAATTGGAACTTCGTCGGACATAAAGAAAAAAACCATAATACTGCAACTGATGTAGGCATCTTGCGAGCCATGTAAAATCGTTAGTCTTCTGCGGTTCCTTTCCAATTCTTTCTTGCTAGCTCTCTCCCTCACGCTTGTGGGTGATCCGATTCCTAACATCCTTGTGATATTTGATATTTCTAAGATGTCCCTGCTATTATGAGTGGGTACTTTATCGGTCACCAATTTTATAATTTCAGCACTGATGGCTCTCAGCTATGTTCAATGTTATTCTCTTTGGACAGGCCTTTATGTTTGTTGCACCTATTTGGTAAAGGGGAAAGATGGTTAAACTTTATATCCTGGTAAACTTTGTCTTAATTTTAACCATATTTGTTATTATGTTAAAATTAATCAACGTTAAAAGTCTAACCACATATGAGGATAAGTTTTAATCAAGAGAAGGGGTAGGATAAAAGGGGGGAAGTTTAGGCTCAGTTTATTTAACAATGTGCAGTTATTATTATAAATAACGCCCAAACAAGTTTCAAAACTTACCAAAAACCCTCTAAAATAAGAAAATTACAAATATCTATTGTAAAAATAGAAAATTGCAAACAACCCCCTAACAATTACAAAACAACAAAAAACCCTCAAAACTTTCAAAAATTGTGAAAACACACTAAAAATTCAAAACATACAAATAACATTGAAAATTTCAAACCTTACAAGAAGCGCATTAAAAACTTTTGAATTTATAGAAAACACCCTAAAGTTTTGAAAATAGAAAAAATACACTTAAAAATCGAATTAAAAAAATTGAGTATCTCAAATCTAAAACATAACAATGAAAATCAGAGAAATACAAACTCTACCCCAAAAATTTTGGAATGTATAAAAAACACCTTAAAACTTTAAAAAATTTCAAAAAACACCATAAAATTCTAAATTTACAAAAAGTTGAAAAAATTCAAACATAAAACAATAAGCTGAACAATCTAAGAATTACAAACAAGACCCTTGCAAAGTTTCAATTTTGTAAACAATACTCAAAACTTTTAAATTTTGACAATAAACACCCTTAAAAATTTAAAACTTGTAGAAAAAGCTTGAAATTTCAAACCTGAAACAGAACATAGAAAATTTATGAATAAAAAACAACCGCTTGAAAATTTTAAGATATATGGAAAGCACCCTAAACTTTCAAAGTTGCAATAGCCACCTTCAAAAGTTTAAAAATTACAACAAATTATGTAGATATTTCAAACTTACAAATAGTACACAAAAAATATTGAAATTAGAATTAGACCCCTAAAAAGTTTTGGGATTTGCATAAGACACCCTAAAACTTGTAAAAACTTACAAAATATGCACTCAAAAATTCAAAATTTGTAAAAATAATTATAAATAGTTTCTATAAGTTTTTCATTTGCACTTGACACCCAAAAACTTCAAAAGTTTCAGAAAATCCCTAAAAAATGCAAAATTTTCTAGAAACTCCTTAAATTTTTAATCTACAAATAGTAACTTGAAAATTAATAATCTAGGATTATAAGCAGCCCCTTAAAATATTTAAAATTTGTAAAAAATAACTTAAACTTTTAAAGTTGCAATAATACCATCAAAAATTCAAAATTCACAACAAACTATTTTAACATCTCAAACCTACAAATAGTACACTAAAAATATTGAAATTATAAATAGCTCCCTAAAAGTTTTATGATTTTTATAAAACACACTAAAACATTAATGCCCTGTTTGGATGGAGGGTAGAGAGGGGGAGGGGAAGAGAAATGAGGCTTTCACCTTGTTTGGGAGTTTTTTTAAGGAGGATAGAGAGGGGGAAGGAAGGGGAAAGGAGGGTAAAATTGCTTGGTTTTCTTTCCCCCCAATTTGGGCGGTAGAGGAGGGTAAAGGAGGGTAAAGGGGTGTAATGACATTCTTACCCCTATCAAAATAAATAAAAGGGCTGATGTGTTATTAGTATAAAGTCATTTATGTAAATTTACATATATTTACTTCCTTTTACCTTCATTCACCTTACTCAATTCCCAAACAACATATTACAATTCTCTTCCCTTCCCTTCCCTTCCCTTCCCTTCCCGTTGTTTACCTTTCCTTCCCTTCCCTTAGTAAACTCCCAAACACACCATAAAACATCAAACCAAAACGAGCACACTAAAATATCTAAGAATTGCAAATAAGCACTTGCAAGTTTTTTGTTTGTAAAAAACACCTTAAAACTTTCAACAGATGCAGAAAACCGTAAATTGAAATTTTTTCTCAAATCTCCCTAAAAATTTTTAACCTACAAATAGTAAATTGAAAATCTATAATTACAAATAGCACCTTGAAAATTTTGGATTTTGCAAACAAGCCTAAAACTTTCAAAAGTTTTAAAAAAACTCCTTAAATTTTTTTAACTTTTGCAATAACTTTTGCAAGAAACACCTTGAAACGATAAAAAGATACAAAGAGGTCTTTTTATAATTTCAAGGCACATCTTTCCACCAGGCTGAGGCAAAAGACCCCTCCCGCCAGGCAGAGACAGATGTCCCTTCTTGTTAGGCCGAGACATGCGTCCCTTCTTACCACGCTGAGTCATCCTTTCCCTTCAGGTCGATTCGTCCCTTCCCGTCAGGCTGAGGCAAGAGTCCCTTCTCACCAGGCTAAGACAAACATCCCTCCTTGCCAAGTCGACTCGTCCCTTCCCGTCAGGCTGAGGCAGGAGCCCCTTCTCACCAGGCTAAGACAGACATCCCTCCTTGCTAGGTCGACTCGTCCCTTCTCTCCAGGCTGAGTCAAAAGGCAACCTTTCTCTCCCTTCTTGTTAGGAGCTATCCCTCCTCTCATGGTTGACTCGTCCCTTCCCTCCAGGCAGAGGCAGATGTCCCTTCCTAGCTAGGCTGAGGCAAGAGTCCCTTTTAGCCTAGGCAATCAAGGACTTCCGCCCAAGATTAAATAAAGAGTAAGGCTAAAGAACCAGTAGGTTTGTCATGGAATGTAAAACATTTCAGAGGATACCTCCCCAAAATGTAGTCAAATTAAGACACATAAATAAGAGATATCTTTGTGCTGTGTGTTAACCTATATGCAGTCTTAGCCACACGATCTTTATCAATTCAACGATAGAAATGAAAGACCTAGACATCATTTTAATGGATAAGCCCAAGGCACGTACCAAAGACCTTGGTACTTTTTAGGATAAAACCAAGGCACGTCATCAACTCGGTCGACTCTAACTCAAAGACCTTGGTACCTATTCAGAGTAAAACCAATACACGTCATCAACAAAAAGACCTTGACATCTTCCTAAGTCCAAGACATGCACACTAAAGACCTTGGTACCTTTACAGGGTAAAACCAATGCACATCATCAACTCTATTGACTCTGACTCAAAGACTTTGGTACGTATTCAGAGTAAAACCAAGGCACGTCATTAACAAAAATACCTTAGCATCTTCCTATGTCCAAGGAATGCACACCAAAGACATTGGTACCTTTTTAGGATAAAACTAAGGCACATCATCAACTCGGTTTCCTCGAACACCAATGACCTTAGTACCCTTTTAGGGTAAAACCAAGGCACGCCATCAACTCGGTCGCCTCCAACAGCAATAACATTGGTTCTTTTTCAAGGTAAAATCAAAGCATGTCATCAACTCGGTCGCCTCTAACACCAAAGATGTTGGCACCTTTTCAGTGTAAATGTAAGGCACATCATCAACTCGGTCGACTCCGACATGAAGACCTTGAATCTTCCTAAGTCTAAGGCATGTACCCCAAAATCTTGGTGTCATTGCGAGTAAACCCAAGGCATGAGGTCAAGGCATCCCCATTACAAAGGAACAATGTTTTATTTCACTTGGACTTAGCCAGCCGAGTCCGAGCGAAAGAGGCTAGTTTATTCTATAGAAATAAACAGGTGTCAATCATATTCAACTTGTTGACACATATCCCAAGCAGACTACACCCAAAGTAGACAGACCAAAAGAAGAGTTATCCCTTCTCGCCAGGCCGAGACAAGCATCTCTGCTCGCCAACCGAGTCGTCCCTTCTCACCAAGTGGAGTCGTCCTTTCTTCCCTGGCTGAGTCGTCCCTTCTCGCTAAGCTGAGACATGCATTCTTTCTCGCTAGACCGAGTCGACAAATTATGAGGCCGAATAAAAAGATGGTATCTGTCGTCCTTTATCACTAGGAGGCGTCCCTTCTCGCTAGGCCGAGTCGTACCTTCTTGTAATGCCAAGTTGTTTTATTCGCCTGGCCGAGCCCTCCCTTCTCGCCAGGCCGAGACATGCATCCCTTCTCGTCAAGCCGAGTCATCTCTTCTCGCAAGGAGGCATCCCTTCTCACTAGGCCGGCTCGTCCCTTCTCACCAGCCGAGATAGGCATCCCTACTCGCCATGCCGAGTCGTCCCTTCTCGTCAGGCCGAGTCGTCCCTTCTCGCCAGGCCGAGTCGACCCTTCTTTCCAGGCCTACTCGAAAGGCGGTCATCCTTGAGCCCCACGCCAACAGTCAGTCACCATCACATTAAATACATTGTCAGAGTCATCACTGCTCTAACCCCATAGCCTTTATGACTCATCAGGCTCCATCAGCACCATGCTTCTTCTGTCACCATCATATTATCACAAAGGTGACTTATGCCACCCATAGCCGACACATGTAAAGTAACCGCAGACTAATCAATTTGTTTAGACTAGATCAAAATTACAAAATTACCCCCTCTGTACCTACTATAAATAGAGAGACTACATGCAGCACATGGGTAAACAATCTCTTGCTAAAAACACACCATCTCCATATTACTTCTCCACTCAAGCTCAAATACTAACTTGATTGTCGAAGGAATTACTGGAGAACCCAACTTTGGCCCTCTAATGTGTTGTAATTTTACAGGGAGCTCAGCAGTCTATTGGGGGGGATCAATCATCAAAGAAGATCAAGGGACCTAACACCTCTATAATCCACACGCATAAACCCCCTGTTTGATAATTGGCATCAGTAGCTTGTGATTCCTAGATTTTCAGTATACTGGTTATAGGTTTGAAATTCTGATGGCATGTTTAGTAAAGTTTAGGTTAATTTAGAAGATGTTTTTTGCAACTTCTGAAAGTTTATGGGTGTTTTTTATAAATTCTAAAATTTTAAAAAGGTAGGAGCCGTTTGTAGTTATTAGATTTTTTGTGTATTGTATTCAGTTTGAAATTTTTACGCGTTTTTCATAAATTTTGAATTTTTAGATCTTATTTACGTTTTTTAAAAGTTTCAGGGTGTTTCTACAAATCCGAAAAATATTAGGGGGTTGTTTGTATGGTTTGAAATTTTTGTATTATTTGTATGTTATGAATTTTAAGGGTGTTTCTATAATTTTTTTGAATATTTTATGTTGATAATGGGAGAGATTCGTTTGAGGTTAAATTTTATCCTTGTTTGAAGGTTATACTAAACATACAAATGTTTCTCACGCTAATTTTTCTAGGGTAATAATTACTAGGTTTTCTCCTAGAAACCACCTTAAAAATAGGGTAATTATATGAAAACCATCTTTCATTTTTATTTTATGCATAAAGCACCTTAAAAATTAGTTTTTATTGCAATCAACCACCTCTGAGTCAAATTATTCACTTCAAACCCAAAATGACCCCTAAAAACTCACATTCAATGTACATGACACATTTTTAGGGCTAAATTATCAAATTGGTAGTTTTATTCGACCCTGTTTTCCAGTTTGGTATATTTAAAAAATCCGATGATAATAAGGTATTTTATTAAGGCTCTGCTTACCACTAAGTTAAGCCATCCATCACGACTTCCATAGAGAATCTAAGTGTTAAGCATAAGAAGAGAAGGCAAAATTCACGACAAGTGGAGATCACACTCACCTTCAGTGGCTGTAGCATGTTCCACGACCTCGACACTTGGGCCCACTCCCTTTAGTTTCTCTAAAAGAGAATAAAGCACAGAAACTATTAGGGGAGGCACAGACTCTGAATCGTTCAATTCTCTTAATGGCCACCTGAATGACATACTATCATTGTTAGATATACCTGGGCTTGAAATTCTAGTAGTTGGGCGAGGCCCATCACCAGCATCCGCACCGACTTTAACAACCGCACCAGATTTATCGATCGTAGGCTCCTCGTCCATAGCTTCACGCATCTTCACGCATCTTCTACGTGAAGCCTAAGCTTTCGGAGTGGGTAAAGCTGGGAGAGGGAGGGTCGTACGGAATCTCACCCTCTTCAAGACCCTTGCAAACTAACAATGAAGAATATACATCCAACGATCTGGAGACTAAGTATAAAAAATCACACGAGGAGTAAGATATTACCTGCTCCCGGAACATCACCGAGCGGCTCCTCTTTGGGCATAGAGATCGAGGTGCGAGTCTGATACGCAAGCTTCTTTCAATTCACGGGGCGAGCCTCTTTAGAAGTGACAGGTCTCTCATGTCTGAACTTGGTGCGCAACTCGACCCTTAGGAGAACCTGAGATGAAGATCGGGATCTCGTCCGATGGATGAGGCATGGTTCTTCTTCTTCTTCTTTGCCTGTAGCCCTACCTGGAAGGTCAACGGCCATTTTGTTAGGATAGGTAAATAAGACCTTCTGCCTTAGCTTCTTTGGAGCCTTTGAAGTCTTAGGCAGATCGGATGGGCAAGTCCGATGAACGATCGCTGGGCTCATAAAGCATCCTGAGGAGAAGAAGAAATATGGCAGACTTATCCCGAGTTCTTCCTCATTGCCACCAACTCCCATGCCTTTGCTTCCAACTGCATCTTCTTTAGAAGTTTTAGTTTCATCAGTAGGGAGAATCTCCTTTTCCTCCTCAACTACTTGCTTGCTCTTTCCGGAGAGTCCGGCGGGCTCTTTCCCCCATCTCCTTGAGACCACAGCCTCACGAACGATCTAGGCTGCGACTTAGGCTTCTTCTTCAGCCTCTAACTTCGAAATCTGTTTTAGTTAGGAAGGCGTGTTGGTGATAATGAGTCACTTACAGCAAAGAAATGTGAGCTCTAACTTGCATTATGTAGTAGGAAGATTGAATATGGTGCCTGTGCAACCCGCCACACTCCAAAGCCACGCTCCGGCACCATCTATAAGACTTCCCTGAGTCCTCAACTCTCGGTTCAGATTCTCGACATATAGTTGGTCATAACCAAACTGACGAGCGAACCGACATGGTAGATAAGGCTCTATGTGGTAGCGGTTCCTCACTCTGAAGACAAGATACTCGGGCCGAATATTCATCAACCATCTGAACCAGCCTATATTAAGGGAAGTACGACCCATCCTCTGCCTCTCTTCATCAATCAACAACTCATCGTACTGGTCGGAGAATTATGGGAAGCATTTAAAGAACTCCTAGCACTTATGAATCTGGAGCTGTCACCTCACCTCAAGGAACTGCCGTGCTTTCTATTTACAATCTTCTAATAGCTGCAGTAGAGGAATGGAGGGATCCGCGATGCTCGGTTCCGACATCAAGTATAAGCGATGAAGGATGAGCCGCGCCATCAGGTAGGTATAGGGAAGTTAAACTTTGGCTGTGGGAATCTCAGTCGTAGGCTTGCTTCCCACATGTATTAAGCCAACAACTAATTGTTGAAGCCGGCAATGTATGTCGACAACCATCGCCGGAAGCAGAAAAATGTTCTTCCCAAAGGCAAGCTGAACGGCTAGGAGGAGGATTCTATTGGCAAGGTGTCGGAAAACTGATGCGGCATGACACACTTCTTCAGCTAAATAGTGAGGTATCCCGCCAAAAGAGTCATGGGCTGAATCCGTTTTCGTGCATGCAACAGGAACGTCTGAAGCTTAGTGCCCATCAGAAATTTACCCTCAGTAGCAAGAGTGGTATAGGATTGAGTGCCGATCTTCTTAATCAATTTGTTAATTTCTGAGGAAGTCAGAGGCATCAATTCACAAACCGCCTGACCGGAGCCATCCTCCAGATGCTTGAACAAATAATTGGCGAATTTCTTCATGCTCAGCTGCGGGAACTTCTTCTCCGCCATGATGTCAACGCCCGCTAAAGCTATCTAATAATGGCATGTGAGATCCTACAATATGTCGTATTTGGTAGGGAAAGCCATCTTCATCAGATCCAGTTGCCGGTTGGAAGGAAAACATTCTTGATAGGGAACGTCGCCTATCGTTAGTCCTGATACCAAGTACAAAATCTCAAGGAAGTGTAGGCGTTGGGCATTTTGTGTGCCAATTTAAATGTTGCCCCTGTGCAGCCTGTCACTAAGTAATACCAGGCTCTTTCCCCTTCGTACACATTGCCTGTATATACAAAGCCGGATTGGGATTTCCAACATAAGTCTTATCATAGCCGAATTGCCAGGAGAAGCGATAAGGTGGATATGGTTCAATAAAGCACTTCATTCCTTACTGAAAGACAAGGTAGCCTGGACATATGTTTATAAGCCACCATAAAGAGCCTCTCTAAGGGTGGTAAAAGAGTTACGCCCTGGTGTATCCCACATTTCTCCATATGCATCTCTTTAAAAGTTGGAAAGCTACAAGCAATCACATAGTTATAGTCCTTCCTTAATATCTCTCGGAACTTAACTTGGTACCAACCAACCTACCAAGCAGTCTCTAATTGCTGGATGATAGGGGCTAAAGTATTATTCGATATAGGAGTCGAATCAGGGAAGAACAGTGCAGCAGGAACCAAGATACCAAGTAAATATATGGCATCGGCACCTCAGGGGTAGGAGTCTGGATAATGGTCTTCCCATTTGATTCCAACTTCATAACCATAATAAATTCAGAGGCTAACTCCTGAAGGCCACTCTGCATACAATATACCATGGCCGATAGGATGTTCAGAGGTTAACCATAAGCTAGAAGAACAACTGGATATAATACTTCCACTATAATGGCATTCATAGGCCTGGTTGGTACTACACAACGTTTCAATCAAAGTGTAAGAAAACCAGCAAACAAGGCCATGTCGGATATTGGGATCTCGGCCTGATAGTGAAAACTTTCAAACATAGTGTATGTAAGGAAAACATCTTACTCTGCCTCACAAGTGTAGTAAGAGGTTGCATTGTAAATACGCTCATGGATTTCTCCCAGTGTGTTGGCAGCCAAGCGAGTTACTTCTGTATCCATATCATATAAGTTTTGAAAGAGATACTCAGCCCACTATCCTTGTTTGACACCACTCACTTGCTTACTAGTAGTCTATTCACATATTTGGAAATGACACATTAACTCCCAATAAGTGTCATAGATTGCCGGAGCACTATTTTTTAAAATTTTCAACTATTTACTCCCAGGAACAAACTCTTCGTAAGGCAATTCTCCAAATGATAGCCTTGGACCTCAAACATCTCGTGGAGTGCAAAACCTAAATCACCAACAGGAGTGAAAAAGGTCTGGTATAAGGGTTGTAGAATTCCAGCATGGCAAAAAGGCCGTTATAGTTCGGAGAAATCCCGTATTGAGTAGTCAATATCAGGGTTCTCAGGTCAGATATTCTAAGGGGCTCTTCCAATTCCTCTAGAAAAAATTTACCATCCGATCCCACCATTTTGTTTCGCTTGAATGTACCCATGTCGGAGCTCTAAAGTCTTGGGTGGGGAATTTTCCCTGCACAGAGATAAATTTTTTGATGAATGTATTCGCCAGCTTAGCAAGCTCACCAATGGGATGTTCCTTTTTAACTGAACTAGGCTTCAAAGTCATAAAGTAATTGAAGCTAGCTGGATGAGCACTGTGATGAGTAATATGTCCAGTAGTGACACTACCTTGTTCTTGGACAAGTTCCCAATCATAGATCGCGAGACAGAAGCACACTGATAATAAGAGATCAGCCACTTCCGCTCCAGATTTGGCAGAAAAAGGTGAGAATCATTGACGGTCCTCAGCCACTTGTAATTTCCGTCAAACATCCGCTTCGAGTCCATATTAATAGAATCTCCAAAAAGGAAGGCTGGTTTCTTTAAAATTTTACGCTCTGCTGTCTCAAACTTTGCATCTGTAACCAAGGATCTAAGGGTTTTATGGGAAGCCTAAGTGATGAGTTTTGCCCTTTCTTTATTTGTATCCTGGAATATTAGATACTCTAAACTAAAACCGAAGAGCGTATTTTTCTCTGCACCTCCTGCATAACCGAAGTAATGATTAAGGAAAAGAGGCTCCCCGGAGTAGTGCACGGCAAATGGAAAAGGCAATCAGTTAGTGTGAAACTAATGATAAGTCCAAAAAAAGACTTTATTCCAAATGCAGTGTCCAGACCTACGTTATAAATTCAAAACACAGGGTCCAAACCTGTGTTCTAGATTCAAAACGCAAGGTCCAGACTCGTGTTCTAAATTCCAAACATAAGGTCCAAACCCGTGTTCTAAATTCCAAACACAGGGTCTAGAACTGTGTTGTAAATTTAGAATGTGTGATCCAAACCCGAGTTCTAAAATACAATGGTTAACCATGTGTCCCAAATCAAGAAATACTAAGGGTAACCTCTGTGTTTTAATGGCAGAATGTGAGTTTTCACTCAGCGTTAATAGTATAGAACTTGTCAAAACAAGTTATAATCAAACTTACCATTAACTGAGGGAGCCTACGGTGGCGGCGCGGTCGCCTGAGCATCACCAGCGGACTTGGCCGATGATGCACCCTGAGCAAGGGCAATCTTCAATTTGGAAGCAGTTCTCTTCTTATGAGCCATCCCAACCTTGTTGAAGAAGATGAATAGGATTCGTTGGAGATTGAAATGAAAAATATTCGTTGGGTTCGTCGGAGAAGATGAACAATACTTGACGGAGAAGAAAATGAAAATCTTTGTTGTGTTCACCGGAGAAGAATAGGAAAGTCGAATGACTTTTGATTTGACCTTTAGCAGTCTATTTTATAGACAGCTAGAGCTGTCGAATCGAAGTAGGATTTTAGGCCAAAATCCTATCCGTTGTGAGTCGGTTAGATTACAACGCAAGGTTAAATCTTACATTTCATTTTCCAAACACAAAATTTAAAACCTTGTGTTTTAGTCTTTAAACATCAGGTTTAATC
Organism: Asparagus kiusianus; assembly: GCA_022839385.1. NCBI lineage: Eukaryota > Viridiplantae > Streptophyta > Magnoliopsida > Asparagales > Asparagaceae > Asparagus > Asparagus kiusianus. Next base: position 176,339 of record BQKN01000229.1, read on the forward strand.
TTGCGTTTCAGCTTCCCAAACGTAAGGTGTAACCCTGCGTTTTAGCCTTCAAACATCAGGTTTAATCTTGCGTTCAGCTTTCCAAATGTAAGGTGTAACCGTACGTTTTAAGTTTTAAACGCTAAGGACCAATGCTGCTTTTCAGCTTTCAAATTAACCCTCACGATGAGCTTCTACTACCGTTGGGGTTATTGTATAGAGACTCGTTATTCACAAGGTTGTTTGGGTGGAAAATTGATTTCGTTGAAGAATCCATTACCACTTTAAACGTTATAATAAATTCAAGAAATTATCCTTTTTATAAGACTTTCAAGCAACGATTACAACTATCTTTCAAACTACACATAATAGATGTTTATCGCCTATTGCTTGTGCAGGATCGTTGCCGGTGCCGGGGTTTATCCATGGATCACGTACGTATCAGATCCGGTTAGCATAAGATGGATAATCAATGCTTTTACTTCACGAAGGAAGTAATCGCAGCAGCGGTAATCTTATCTAAGCGAGATCACGACTCTTCTCGAGATTAAGACTAAGCTTAAATTCGGAGGAATAGGAAGAACAAGTCTCAGATCTCATGAACTCTTACTTTATTGAGGAACTCCGCCAAGATCTGCTAACTCTCTGAAATTCGTACTCCAATCTCCAATTCGACAGCACTTCATCCTCCTTATTTCCAGATCTGGAGAAATGAGCACCCGAGCTCGTATTTATAGGCTTCGGTTGGGGGGGGGGGTTTGGATAAAAACGAGGGATTCCTCCTTATCTTCAGTTAATAACTGATTAACCATAGTATCAGATTAGTTGGGAAGCTCAGGAACAAACAAATCCTGAGAGAATCCTTGAAAACAGAAAAAGAGTGTTTTTGGATCGAAATTGGCCGAATCGTCACCTGGTGGCTCGGCCTTAGACGAGCTGCCAAATGGTGGCTCGGCCTTGGACGAGCCACCAAATGGTGGCTCGGCCTGACCGAGCCACCAATTAGTGGCCCGGCCTTGGCCGAGCCACTGGCTTAGCCGGGTTGTTTTGACGCGACTCGACCACCAGGGGCTTTCTTGATTTTCCGGGTTTTGACTTGTTCCGTCGTTTACGTGTATTTTATTGTTTCGCTGATTGGTACGCTTCCTCGATTCGCTTTGCGTGTTTCATGAATGCGTGGATTGCTTGGCAGTGGCCGACGGGCGAGCAAGCCGCTTTGTTCACCGTTCAGGTGGCTGATAAGCGTATGGGCCACTTGGCGGTGGCCGTTGAGTACGCGGACCATTTGGAACTGGCTGATGAGTGCGCGTGCTAATTGGCGGTGGCCGGTGAGTACGCGGACCACTTGGAACTGGTTGATGAGTACGCAGGCCTATTGGAACTGGCTGATGAGTGCGCATGCTAATTAGTGGTGGCCGGTGAGCGCACGGGACACTTGGTTCGCTGTTACGGTGGCTGATGAGCGTGCGGGCCACTTGGCGGTTGCCGATGAGTACGCGTACCACTTGGAACTAGCTGATGAGTGCGCGGGCCAATTGGAGGTGGCCGGTGAGTGCACAGGATGCTTGGCTCACCGTTCCGGTGGTCGATGAGCGTACGGGCCACTTGGCGGTGGCCGATGAGTACGCGAGCCACTCGGACAAATACTCTTGACTTGGATGATGACATTTGTAGTCTACCCTTCGTCTCGAGCTGTATACGGGAACCTATAGGGATTTTTAGATGCCTACAGATACCCCCTCCAAAGTATTTCAGTCTCATTTCTTTATAGAGGAGTCTGAAATACTTTGCATGTGATAGGCCCACACCTTCAGTCGGTGTTAAAGGACCTGTAAACGGTTTCAGTTCTTGACTTCTCCACATTTTAGTCTATTCAATATTTTGTCAAACAGTTGAAATTCTTCCGATTCTGCATTATCGTCTGACCATTGTCGAAGTCTCGGATCAAAATTGGTGAGTTAATTTTGGCTTGTGTCATCGAATTGACTTAGAACTGACTATTTGCATTGCAACGCGTTGACCAGCATTGACCTAGGGCTACGCATCGACTGACATTGACCTTAGGGTTTCGTACTGATTAGCGTTGACTTTCATCATAACTCATTGACCGGCATTGACCTAGGGCTATGCATTGACCGGCGTTGACCTTATGGTTTCGTACCGGTTGGCGTTGACTTTCATCGCAACACGTTGACCGACATTGACCTGAGGAAGACCAATTTATATTCATATACTCCTGGGACCTTCAGAATTCAGTTTAACCTCGTGTACCCGTCGGAGGTTGCCGGGTTATCCTTAAGAATATTACGTGTAATATTTTCCAGGAACTTCCCGTCAAGAGTGGGAAATAGTTTAGACTCGTAAACCCGTTGGAGTATTTATATGGGCGTCGAATACGTCGAAAAACACCCGAAAAGGGGATCAAAATGTATATAAATTATCCCCGAATCTCTCTACACGTTCGAGCCAACATTTCGCGCTCATACGCATGTGAACCAGCAAGTGATATTTGTAATTCAAATTGATTCAGTTCAGACTGACCCGGGTCGGTTCAGACAGGTCCGATTCAGGATGTTGGTCCGGTTCAGGCCGGTTCAGGTCATTTAAAAGCCCCCAAAGAGAGCCGACTTCTTCTTCTTCTTCTCTTCTTCTTTTGTTTTCGGTTTCAAAACTAAAGTCCCCCCCTATTTGTTTCTGTTTTGAACTCCTCTTCCTCAAGGTTTCTAACCCATCTCCCCTCTTAAACCCCTAAATCCTTCTCCTTCAAAGCTCTCATCTTCCTCCAAGCTTCAAGCAAGCTAAGCTAGAGTTTGGGTTTGGAGAATTTCGAGCTTCATCTTCAACAAGGCTTCATCTTTGATGATTCCCTAAACTTTGGTAAGAACCCCTCTCTCTCATTGCTTTAATTTGATTCCTTTTCTCTTGAACTCTTAATATCCCAAAACCCTAGTTTCTTAATTTGGGGGAAAACTCAAATCTTCATTTTTTTTGCTCTTGAGAGGTGGCCGAACCCATTGTTAGGGGTTGACATGGCTGAAAATTGGGTTTTGGATGCCTTCACTCTTGATTTCATGCTATTTCAATTTCATGCATATATATGGCCAAAATTAGAGGGGGACTTTTGTGCAAAAGTGGGCCAAAACTTGTTGAGGGGGTATTATGTAAAGGACTAAAATTTTGGGGTTTGGATTGGCCATAACTTTGAGGGGGACTTTTGTGCAAAAGTGGGCCAAAATTATTTGGTGGGCTTTAGTGCAAAAGTGGGCCAAAATTGAGGGGGGTGTTCTGCAAATCATCAAACCGGAAATATTTGGTGGGCTTTTGTGCAAAAGTGGGCCGAAATTAAGGGGGGTCTTATGCAAAAAGACAAGAAATTGTTTGAGGGGTTTATTTTCAAAAAGTGACCAAAAAATTGTTTAGGGACTTATTTGTAAAAGGGCTGAAATTTTGGAATCTTAGGTTGCATTTGGTTGAGGAGTGGGTTTGAATTCCTTCGAGGCTTTTGGTTAAAGACTAGGTTCATTTGCCGTCGATTTGAACATAACCCTAAGCTATTATCTCACTTTTGAGTATTGATAAAAACTCCATATCCCAATTCTTGTATCTGAACCACTGATTTCTTTTGAAGATTAGCCATGTCAACGAAAGGATCGCGCGTCGCGAGTCTGCTACTCAGTCGCCTGAGCCGGAACCTTTTTCCTGTATAGGTAATTTTTCATCCCCTTTGGCTTATAAATTCGACATTTGTATATCATATTATATATTGCATCCCCGCTTTGTTCTCCTTGGTGAGGCAATTGGGAAGAGCCGCCACTTTCCTTTGTGGGGGTGGACGCTTTACAGCCGTGTTTTGTTTGGTCAAAATGCATCTTAATTAATTTGGGGCGATCTTCAACCGCCTTATACTTTGGAGGATGGTTATGCTCTCATGTTACTCACATGACAACATACACTGTGCTTCGTATGTATAATGCAGTTCAAATTGTCTCGCCTAAATTAACAAGCAATTTTTTTTTGTTTAGAAACTCATATCGACATATTGTGGATTATATCCCCGTTTTGTCCTCCTTAGTGAGGAAATTGGGAAGAGCCGCCATCCTCCTTCGTGAGGGTGGACGCTTCACAGCCGTGTTTTGCTTGGTCAAATGCGTCATAATCAATTTGGGGCGGTTTCACATTGTATTGCTTTACGTAGTACGAGGTATATTGTGGCGTTGTCGTGCGATAGTGTGCCTTGTCTTGCGCGCACGTGATACCGTTGAAATCATCTCACCAATTACAGGGCCGTGACTCTATCTCACCGATCCGTGAGATGAGTTCAACGCCTGCATAGATTAAAAAGAAATCTCATAATTGTATTTTGTAAATGCGTGTTATTTGTTTCAGTCGAATTTTCTTCAAAGGCGATCAACGCCAATGCGGTGGAAGGCCGCTGTAGCGAGGCTTATGCTTCTGCTAGAGATCCCATGCTCATTCCAGCTATCCCCCAATTTGCTTTGGGTGGACCTAAAAAACGCCCTAAGTTGATACGTGAGGGAGATCGTCGTACTTTATGGCAGCTGATCACGAATGTACCCCTGGTCGAGGATCTCAACTCCACTCACCCCTTAATAAAACCGGATTATTTATTCGGTGACTCTGTTGAAGACCCGATTACCGTACCTCTCGAAGTCGGGCAATGGTTGCATAAAGACGATGGCTCTTTATATATCCCTCCCATTCGTCGTCATTGCTCGTTGATTGAATTAAGATGACAAGCTGTTAAATGGGAGATGTCGTGAGATTTGATAGAGGAACGTGAACGCATCCATTGTGGATACATCACTCATCAATCCGCTCCTGGTTCGAGTAACAGAAATCGTGTCACCGATTGCATCCCAGTGTATTGGGATTGAATGACCCGTCGTGAGGTGATCTGTGCACAGTTGCTAACACTTTGAAGAATCGCCTCGCGAGATTAGGGTGAGAGATGCCTGCCACTAATCACAGATGTTATGGTTGGGTCCATTCTTCGGATAAACTCTGGTGGTCTCGCTTAACCGGCTATGTTCTCGCTCGATGGGGGGAAGAATTGAAGGCTAGCAGTTTATACGCAGCTGTTCGTGCCATTATGTATGGATTGACCATCAACATTTCCCATGTCCTTGTATTGTTAGAGCTCTACAATCCTGATGCCAACACATTTCTGACGAAACACGGGGAACTGGGATTAGCTCTTCATGAGATGGATAAAGTTTCGGGCCTACCGATGGGAAACATGGTATACTAGGAGTATTTCCCTTCAAACCGGGAGTTATGTCAGTTGAAGTCAACAACCCCAGATCATTACCACACATTGTGGGATCTCACCTGCCACTACCATGTGGCCTTGGCGGGTATTGAGCCGTTGTCGAAGAAACCAAACCGCAAGTCAGCTTGAAGGGATTTGCAAATTATTCAGGAATCTAGAAAGCAATTCCGATAAAGCGATCTGCGAGTTGAGGCCACTTACTCCATCAGAGATTAATGAGCTAATCAAGAAATCCAATGCTCTGTCTTACACTACCGCTAGTATTGAGGATGATTTCCTTGCCGGGACCAAGTTTCAAACTTTCTTATGGCATGTGATGCAACCTATTCAACTGATGACTCTGTTGGCCGATTACCTCACCATTTGGTTGCAGAAATGCGTGCTCCCATACCAATCCATGGATGTTCTACCTGTAGAAGTACTTTACCTAGCTGTTCAACTTGCTCAATGGAAAAATTTTTCTTTTCTCCTGGCGATGATCGCCGACATCCACGGATTTTGTTGTTCTCTATGAGGTATTTGAAAATACTGAGGACTTCATCTTCTTTAAATGAGTAGACCATTAGGAATTTCGGTTCTGAAGTCTTCTGTTTCTGAGGTTGTTGTTGCCACCGTGACTACTGAGGCACCTTTTGCTGTTGTTGTTGTGGTTCCAATTACAGCTTGAATGTTTGATTCACGTCTACTGCGTTTGCTTGAGCTTTCCCTTTACCCCTAGGGAAAAAGTTCTGCTGTGGAACATTTGTACCCGTTTGACCTCTTTCGGCCTTCTTCCTCTTGAGGAAGCGTTCGGCTCGTTCTCCTCGAACCTTCAAATCCCTCCAGGTCTTGGATAACACCATTCCCATGACTTTGAGGATATCTAACAAAAGATTATTATGACAAGTTTCAAGGATGAAGTCTTCGCTGATCGGATCTCGACAATTCATCGCTTTGTTCCGGAATCATTTGACAAAGTTCTCGACTAATTCTCCATCCTTCTGTTTCTCATCGAATAACGTTCCGATTGAAACATCGGTGTCGTCATAGAAGAAATTTGTGAGAAATTTATCTTCCATGTCATCCTAGCTGCTAATACTCCCCGGCTTGAGACGGCGATACCAATCAAAGGCTGCTCCGCGAAGAGTGCCGACGAATGATCGTACCATCAGAGGTTCATTCCAGGAGATTATTCCTAAGTGAGAGTTGAAAAATATTAAATGCTGAGTAGGGGAACCCTTTCCGTCAAACAGCGCAAAGTTGATCAAATTAAACTTTACCGGGTACGGGATTGATTCCCACTCTCTCGGGTATGGACACGATATTTCGGACCTCTTTACTTTCTGAGTACTCATCAACGCATTGATTTTGCTCTCCAAGTCCCTCATCTTCTTATCCTCGCTCGTATCTTTCTTCGAGCGATTCCGGGGAGTTGTGATGTGGTCCTCCTTCGTATTGTTATCATCCGAGGGACCAGCCCCAGTATTGTTGTCAATGGGAGGGGTATCCATATTGGTATTCTCGTTCGATTCCCGATCACTATCAACTTGGTTGGGATTATTGCGACGGCTAGACTCTCCCTATTGATTCGTCAGCGCCGTGATTTGTTGGCTGTGCATTTCTCTCATCTCCTGCATAGCCATCTCCATTTCAAATTTAAAATTATCTTTCTGCTTGGTTAGAGCGTCTTCAAGAATTTTAGCCATTCGTTTTGTATTGATCATAAATGACTCATAGGATTGCCCCGTACTGGATGTCGTATCATCGAAAGCCATTGCTGAGCAAGCATCTAACGTTTCGTCATCTGAGGGTAGTCCTTTTTGCATTCTTTGGTAATCCCTCTATCTAATGGTTCACGATCGCAATTGGGTCATACGCTGGGATACCGCTGAAAAATGATCGGGACTAAAGTGTCGTTTCGACTTCCCTCTACCAGTCATGTTGACGAATACTTCTAAAAATTCATCATCTTGAGCGGCTAATTTCTTTCTGTGGAAACACCTTAGCTTGAACTTGGACGTTCCGGTGGAGATTCTTTCACACACTGAAACTCTCTCTGGAGCAGCCTTGGGACAGCAATATTCTGACAACACTGCCATGATAATTTTGGAACATGAACAATGAGAGTCTGTTTCTCGGTTACTTATTTTTCGAGACTTGTTCATACCCCCAGTTTGATAGTACAACTCATCATTCTGATGACCGGAGTAACCATTCATGTGTTGGCACGACTCCTCAGATATAACGTCATCACCAAAAGGCTCCTGAACTTTGACACGTAATCCAATGCGGTCAGTTATAAGGATTTTCCTATCATGCGCTCTTTTTCACTACTTAGGAGGACGATTATGACCCCCCAACTTGATAAACCACTCGAGATTCATTCAAAGGGCCCAAGCGCTCTTTAACCGGGGCTTTGCCACGACCCGCGTGCGATGGTCCGAGATGATCCGTGATCTTCATCTTAAATCGGGATAAGCCCATACTGCCGTGGGGTTCCATCGGAGGTGCCTGATTTGTCGGGACAGTAATAAGGGTTGTTAGAGACTCAGACAGGACTGCAGGAAGTGAACCAGTAGCGAAACGAACTGAACCAGTCTGATTTTTGCGAGAGCAACTATTTGGTGGCTCGGTTTTGGCCGAGACACCATTTGGTGGCTCGGTTCTGGCCGAGCCACCATTTGGTGGCCCGGTTCTGACCGAGCTAGCAAGTGGTTTCTTCTGCTTTTCGACGCCTTCGGGCGCCGTTTGGGTTATTTTTGACGCCGTTTTGGACTTTGGCCTCCAGACTTGGCGTAATTTTGGTGGCTTCTTAACCACCTCTTCTTGCTTTAGCTTCTCCGCTTCTTGCATGAGAGCTCGCTCATGCGCAAGTAGCGTACGATGTTTCTGGATCCGTTCTTCAGGGGTTGAATGCGTCCTTTTGATGCGGACCCATTCATTCGTCATCGACTTGGAGGAGTTGGCTGTTCGTTGTTGCGACGCTTGGCGTGTCCTGGACTTCAGATCCGCTTCATAGTGGATTCCATCAACTGGCTCCAAGGCTTTGGCAAGATGACGCGTGAGGCGTTGTCGTCGTCTCTGACATGCTCTCTTTGATAAAACGGGCACGTTATATGTATTCAACTCCTTGCTCAAGGGGTTCAGATCTACGGTTTCAGCCTCGTCAAATGCCGGCAAGGCATTGTGAGCCACAAGTGTAGCAGTGGCGAGGAGATCTTCTTCTTGGACTTCTGAAGCAGAAGTCCAATGAGTCTTCTTAGAATAGGCCTTCCTGCACCTGCGAGGAGAGGCCGATCTGGAGGAGGAGGAAAAGTACTCCTCGTACTTCTTCTGGTCGAATTCGTACTCGACCTCTTCTTCAACCGGGATGAGAATCCTAGGTTGCAACATGTCAGCCTTCGCAAAAAGCCTGTCGGCTCCCACTGTGGTTGCTAGCGTGTTTGGGTGGAAAATTAATTTCGTTGAAGAATCCATTGCAACTTTAAACGTTACAATAAATTCAAGAAATTAGTCTTTTTATAAGATTTTCAATCAACGATTACAACTATCTCTCAAACTATACACAATAGATGTTTATCGCTTATTGCTTGTGCGGATCATTACCGGTGCCGGGGTTTATCCGTGGACCACCTACGGATCAGATCCGGTTAGCAGAAGATGGATAATCAATGCTTTTACTTTACGAAGGAAGTAATCACAGGAGCGATAATCTCGACTAAGCAAGATCACGGCTCTTCTCGAGATTAAGACTAAGCTTAAATCTGGAGGAATAGTACGAACAAGTCTCAGATATCACGAATTCTCACTTTATTGAGGAACTCCGCCAAGATCTACTACCTCTCTGAAATTCGTGCTCCAATCTCCAATTTGATAGCACTTCGTCCTCTTGATTTCCAGATCTGGAGAAATGAGCACCCAAGCTCGTATTTATAGGCTTCGGTTAGGGGGCTTTTGGATAAAAATGAGGGATACCTCCTTATTTTCAGTTAATAACTGATTAACCATAGTATCAGATCAGTTAGGAAGCTCAGGAACAAACAAATCCTGAGAGAATCCGTGAAAACCGAAAAAAGAATGTTTTTGGATCGAAACTGGCCGAATCATCACCTGGTGGCTCGGCCTTGGACGAGCCGCCAAATGGTGGCTCCGCCTGACCGAACAACCAATTGGTGGCTCGGCCCATGGCCGAGCCACTGGCTTAGCTGGGTCATTTTGACGCGACTCGGCCGCCAAGGGCTTTATTGATTTTTTTGGTTTTGACTTGTTCCGTTGTTTATGTGTATTTCATCATTTTGCTGACTGGTACACTTCCTCGATTCACTTTACGTGTTTCATGAATGCGTGGATTGCTTGGCGGTGGCCGACGGGCGAGCATGCCACTTGGTTCGTCGTTCCGGTGGCCGATAAGCGTACATGCCACTTGGCGGTGGCTGGTGAGTATGCGGGCCACTTGGAACTAGCTGATGAGTGCGCGGGCCAATTGGCGATGGCCGGTGAGTACACGGGCCACTTGGAACTAGCTGATGAGTATGCGGGCCACTTGGAACTGGCTAATGAGTACGCGGGCTAATTAGAGGTGGCCGGTTGTAGACGGTAAAAATTACCGTCGTGGACTGACGAACAGATTCGCCCGTGAGTCGAGACCACCCGCTCAAGGGCTCATTGATGCGTAAGCCCCATAACCGTCCTCACGCACTAAGTCGCGTGAACTCGCCAATAAGGCAAATTCGCCCTCATAAGTCGAATCTGCCAGCATGGGTCCAGATCCGCCTACTCAAGTCTAGGGCCAAGTTCTCTGGGACAATCCCCCCTATTTCCCGCGATGCGAGGGAAGAGAACGCAGTGCTCCAGGCTCGTCAGATGGCCGCCCTCAATTCAAGCGAGTGGATAGGCGTCAGACTGGCCTGCGTACTCATAAATGCGGGTCACCTCACCCGTCAGGGTCAGGAGCCGGAGCCGTCGGCATGCAGCAAGCTGCCCAAACCCACTCGGGTACGAAACATCCGTTCTCCCGCTCCTATTGAGGCATGGGGAGAGGGCACGATGTCGTAGGACCGTCAAGCGGTCGCCCAGCGGCTAAGGATGTGAGTGAGTGGACAGGCATCAGAGCAACCTGCACCCTCATAAATGAGGTTTAACTTACTCGTCGCAACCGAGAGCTAGAGCCGCCGGCACTCGATAGGCTAGCCAGATCCACTCGAGTATCTGGCAGCCGCTATCACAGATACGAGGAGGGGCTTTCCCATTCCTACGCGATGTGATGTAACATGCGGTTCTTCGAATGACCGTTTGTAGTACAGAGGGACAGTAGGATGTCTTTGAACAGTGTATGGTCACATCCCATAATTCAAGGAGCAGCCAAACTGTCTCTCTCCCATTTAAGAGCTTCTTTCAGCAACCTGAAGGGGCATCAGCCAATAGATCAACGGATCGACTGATCAATTGAGAGGCTGATCAAAGGAAGAAGGGTCGACGACGAGCTCTCTGCATACTCTTGCGCCGTAGCATCATCTCCTAGTTCCGAGCTCCGATCGCTGACGAACTAGAAGACTCGAACTCCATCAACTTGAGCTTCTACTGAGTACCGAAGCTCTCTTTCTTCAGCAACCCCGATCAAACCGTCTAAGGGAAGAAGACTCGGCACGAACACGAAGCATCCTACAGCTACCGAAAAGTCCCCACACTAAACAAAGAGGGCCTTCCCTCTGCTTCTATTGTAAATAGTTAATCATTAGTTTGTAATAAGCTTTCTTATCAATACAAACGAAATTCCCTGTTTTCGGAAAATCAAAATTTACACCTACAGAAGATGGAGACCACAGTGGGAGAAGCTGTTTCCTCTAGCGAAATGGTGGTAGCTCAGTTCGATGAGGTTGCTGTTAGGACGACAGTGGAGTCCCTAGAGATCGAGTTCGATCAGGCCAAGTATGAAGAGTACTTGTCTTCCTCCTCTTCCGGTGGCGAAGCGTCCCGCAAGCGCCACAGAGTCGTGCGCAGGAGCCGACCTCAGACGGTCAAAACTCCCACACCAGAAGGCTCTACCCAAGTCTCGACGGGGAAATCCGTCCCAAAGTCTCTCGAGGCCGAGTCCCAGATCGAGGGCATGGGGGGAGGGTCTACTAGGTGGGTCGCCAAACGACCCTCGGTAACACCCGTCACGAAGAAGACACCAGGCCATTCCGGCACAGGCCACACTGCCACAGCCCGTGCGGACGCTCTCTCCGCTGGAAGAGCTAGCCAACAGCGACGGCAGACGCCTGTCAGACAAGAAGCCCAAACCTCCGCTTCACCCAACGGCCTGAATTACCATACAGGCCCAAGAAGCGTCAGACGAGAGAGCAACTCGCCCTAATTTCGGGAGGCCCTCCAAATCAGGAGCTCCAACCGAAAAGGACGAGGCCACCCGCTCAGGTGGACTTCGCTTCTCAGGTCACATCCCTGACACGAATAAACCACCCCAAGCGAGTGGGCCTACCAGAATAGGTGAATTCTCGAAGGCTGGCGAACCTCGCTATAATCCTTTGGCGGATAAACACAAAGGTAAGGAAGTATGCGACACTTCGCGAACCAGCTCGTTCAAACGAAGGGTCGAAACTCGCCTGCACACTGGAGTTCGCCCAAACGCGAAAACTCGCCCGTCAAGGTGAAATCGCCTAACTCCAGCACCACAGCATTCCACCGGCATGCACCAGAGAGTACATCCAAAGATCTCTCGTGTACTCACCCAAACGATACTTCCGATACTGGGGGTTATCACCAACCACGTGCAGGAGATCTCCGAGAATATCTAACTCGCAAACGCACCATATATGAGGCGAGTCCTCAGTGCCATTGAGAAAGGCTCATCCACACGGTACTCGCCAACTGCTAATGCATGGGAACGGCGAAGCCTTCGGTGTTAGAGAGACTTTCTAAACAACCTTTTTGATAGAGACTCTCCCGTCGAAGGTGTCGTCACCAAAAAGGACGTGCTGCCGATGACCTGGAACTCCCGTCCGCCACCGTCAACATGACGGACAAGGGTAAGCGGGTACTCTCCGACTCTCCGGATTCGGACTCCGTCCTAAGGCCTAACCCTCGGTTCGCCCAGCCCTAACAAGAAGGCATATACCAGCGTACCCGTAGTCATAGAGGGACAAGCATCGGGTTCGATTACTCCACCTTAGCCCCTCCCTCTTGCGGCGAAGATGAGGTTCACTCGGCGGCGGCCACGTCTCAAACCTCGCACTCAAGTCAGGACGCGAGGGCACGGGTGCACATGACTGAACTCACCCATGACCAGACGGTCTCTCAGAAGCTCGAAGAGCAGCAGACGACCATCGACTCCCTGAGAGAGATGATGGAACAACTTCTGAACAAAAAGAAGAAGAAGAAGAGAGCCCATCGTCTCTTACCCCGGCGAACGGGAGATAAAGAGTGGGTACCTCCGCACCGTCCAGCGACAGAAACGGAAGATAACAATAATCCGCAATCCGATTACTCTTCCAAGACATCGTTTAGAACGTCACATACTGGGGACGGCACCCGTGACAAGAGGTTCGATGAATTTCAGGACCAGCTTAACGCGCTGAAGCTCCAGCAAAACATGAACAAGCTGGGGGTGGTTCGTCCCTACCCCATTGAGTGGGATACAGTCCCATACCCGACGAAGTTCAAGCCGATCAACTTGGTGCAGTTTGACGGCAAGGGCTCGCCCTCGCAACACATTTACTACTTCATGGCACAAACTGGGTTCCTTACAGGGAACGACGCCATCCTCACGTGACTATTCATCGGCACCCTCAAGGGGGTGGCCTTTGAATGGTTCCGTAAGCTGGAGCTCGGTTCTATCAAGTCATGGGCCGATGTCGAAAGGCTCTTCTTGGCCCGTTTCTTCGACGACGACACCGAAGTATCAATGGCCACTCTCCTAGCTGAAAAGCAACGGAAGTCGGAGTCGGTTAACGACTTCGTGAAAAGATTTCGGAATCAACCAGTCCACTGTCGGGACCAAGTTTTCGAAGCGACACTGATCGAGATGTGTCGCCACAACCTGTCGATCCACATTCTGTCCAAGATAGGCGCGGTAGAGACACGGACATGGAAAGAGCTTGTTCGTCAAGACGAACAAGTAGAAAACATGATCAAAAGGCTAGAGGCCGAAGAGCCACAGCCTAAGAAAGGAGCTGCGAAACCGGCCGCGCCGAAGAATCCCCCTCGGTCCAGAGGAAAATAGATTATGGCGGTGGACTCTGCCCCAGCGCCAAAGACTGTTCAGAGGCCGAAGCCTAGATAATTTGAACAACGCCCCCCACGGCAGTATGACTTCAAAGAAGACCAGGTGGTGGCAACGTTCGATACTCTGCTCAAGAGTGGTCGGATCAAATTACCAGAAGCCACGAAGCCTGTGGAGGCGGACAAAACCAATGTTCCGACCTACTGCGCTTATCACAGGTTCCTTGGTCACCACACGACTAAGTGCTACGTCCTCAAGGACAAACTCCAGGCCCTCTACGACGCAGGGGTCTTGAAGAAGGAGAAAGTCCAAAAGCAGGTGACCACGAACATGATCACCTTGAGCTTTGGAACAGATCTCCCAGAGGTTCAAGCTCTGGCGGGGGTAATCCCCATCCCCAAGGTGGTTTTGAAGATCACCAACGACGATCCTCACAACCAGCGGGAGAAGGGTTTGGTCCCACAGACCCTCCGTCAGGGCAGATAATGTGGGTCCATCCAGACCTCCTCAATGATGAGCAATGGACTGTGAGACCTCCGAAGGAGGCCAAGGGAAAACATTGCAACGTTGTCTCTGCCATTCCAGATAGAGACAGCACAGCGATAACCGCCTTGACCGATTCCGAGGAGGACACCAATGTCTTCGCCACGAGGGCAGAAAAGGAATTCGCCAAAGAATATTCCGCGAGGGCAGAGAACCCGGCAGAACCTCACAAGAGGCCAGCCGTGATGACTCCTCCCAACCCAGATGGACCAAGCTCGAGCCATCAACCTTTCCGGTTCAACGTGCTCGCATAACTGAAAAGCATCCCGGCGCGAATCACCATGTACGACCTCCTCCGTTTGTCCAGGTCTACTCGCAAAGCCTTGCAAGAGGCTTTGTCGGACTCAGAGGCATTCGTCACCCATTTCTCGAAAGAGACAGAAGTAGAACGAGAATGCGCGACCTGCTGCCAAGTCTCCAAGAGACGAGTCCCGTGCATCACTTTCACTCCTGAAGACATGCTCATCAAGAGCACGTCTCATGACCGACCGCTATACTTCACGGGATACGTTGGATCGGCGAAAGTAGATCGGATCCAAGTCGACCCGGGTTCTGCGTTGAGCATCGTACCCCTAAAATTGATCAAGCACTTGGGGATATCGCCGAAGCGTTTGTCCTCGACCACCACGACCATTTTTGGCTTTAACGCCACGGGGACACGACCGCTGGGTAAAATCCGCCTGAAATGCCGCATAGGCGACATGAGGACGGAGGTGACCTGTATGTCATTGATGCCGAACCTTCCTACAACGTGCTCTTAGGAGGCCCGTGGATCCATGGCAACCGAATAGTTCCATCCACCCTTCACTAATGCTTGAAGTATGTGGACGATTACGAGCGAGTAAAGACGGTAGTGGCCGACAAACAGCCCTTTAAATGCGTCGAAAACTACTTCACGGACTCTCTGTTGTATCAGGACCCCGTCGAACCGCCAGTTGAAGAACCCGAGAGCGGCAACGAGGTGGACAGCGAGCCTGAGTACGGCGACAGCCTAATCCTGAACGACTTCGAGTCAATTGTAATCGGTTATGAGAGTCATCATGTGACCAATGCTGTTCACGCAGAGGAGATTGTCGTAAATGAAAAGTCCAACTTTGCTTATGTATCGTCTTGTTCTACGTCTGAGGATGATGAACCCAACGGCCTATGGTCGGAACTCTACCGTGATCCTTCTCTGCACTTGCCAGTGTGCTCGTCTTACGTCGCCAAGGCACGGCCGATCAAGTCATCACAAGCTGTGTTCGTCGTGCCAGCCCAGAATAATTGTCAAAAAGATATTATCTTCGGTCGAATCGATCATCCCCTGCGCACGCTATGGGATGAATCTGAAGACAAAGGCCCAGCGCCCCAGTTTTCGCAATACAGTCGAATCGCGAAACGCATGATGAACAATATGGGGTATGACCTCACTCGTTTAGAGGGTCTCAATTACGGCCGAGGACGCAAGACGGTCATCCGACCCGCTTACGTACCTAAGGGGAAACCCTCGAATTACTTCAACGGGACTAGAAGAGGCTTAGGCTACTCCTCCTCCTCGTTGGATTTGTGTTTTTACGTCAACGAAGATTCCGACTATGCATGTTCAGGGGATCAGTCGTTAGCAACCTTGGCGTGGGACTCGGATGTCAGTGTGAGGGATCTGTTCGATGGCCTCACAATCAACATGGCTACAACGGATCCCGCCGAGATGGTGGAGGATGGACAACTTCCACTTTATGAGACATGGGATCGTCATGTTAACGCTCAGTGGAGAAGTCGCTTCGAGCAGCGAGAACCACCGACCGAAGATGAGGTCGTTCAGGTGAACATGGGCACTTTCCTATATTCATCAGCGGTAGCCTCCCCGCTCAAGAAAAGGAGGATCTCATTGTCCTCATAAAGGAATACATCGACGTCTTCGCGTGGAATTACGAGGACATGCCGGGCTTGGATCCGCGGGTCGCTACGCATCGTCTCAACATCAGCTCAGACACCAAACCAGTCAAACAATAGCAAAGGCGCTTTCGCCCTCAGATCATGGAGGCAATAGAGGCTGAAGTGAAGAAGCTCATCGAATCCGGCTTCATCAGAGAGGAACAACACCCTGACTGGGTGGCGAATATTGTTCTGGTCTTGAAGAAAAATGGTAAGATCCGCATCTGCATCGATTTTAGGGACCTCAATGCTGCGTGCCCCAAAGACGAATTTCCCCTGCCCATCACGGATGTCATCATTGACAACACGTGCGGATTCGAGAGGATGTCCTTCATGGACGGTTTCTCAGGGTACAATCAAATCAAAATGCACCCCGAGGACGAGAAACACACTTCGTTCAGAACTCCTATGGGGGTGTACTGATACACCGTTATGCCCTTTGGACTCAAAAATGCCGGTACAACCTATCAACGCGCCATGAGTATGATCTTTAGAGACCATCTGAGGAAGACGGTCGAGTGCTATGTGGACGATCTGGTCGTGAAGAGTCGCCACAAGGGCGACCACCTCCAAGACTTCAGGACGATGTTCGAATTCATAAGGACTCATCGACTCAAGATGAATACAACTAAGTCATTCCTTGGGATGGCTAGTGGTAAGTTCCTTGGCTTCGTTGTCACAACGAAGGGGATCCAAATTGACCCCGACAAGGTGCGAGCCATTCAGGAGCTTCGACCACTACGGAACCTCAAAGAATTAAGGGGTCTCCAGGGACGATTGGCCTATATCTGAAGATTCATCTCAATTCTTTCGGGCAAATGTCAGCTGTTCTCCAAGCTTATGAAGAAAGGCACTTCCTTCGTATGGGACGAGTCATGCCAAAAGGCCTTTGGGGATATCAAGGCTTACCTTTCAAATCCGTGAGTCCTCGCCGCACCGATCTCAGGAAGGCCATTTCTCATCTATATACGCGCCATGGAACACTCTCTGGGTGCTCTTGGCAGAAAATGATGACTACCTGAGCAGGACCCTGCAAGGTGCCGAACAACGGTACCCGATGGTCGAGAAAGAATGCCTGGCTTTGGTGTTCACCATCCAAAAGATGCGACACTACCTGGTTGGCCAGACAATCCATGTCATCTCTAGAATGAACCCCATTCGAGTCTTCATGACGCAACCGGCGGCGTTAAAATGGCGCAGAAATCCGTCAAGGGACAGGCCATCTGCGATCTCATGGCCAGTCATCCGCTGGGGTCGAAGACCGACTTATTCGAGGATTTTCCAGATGAACCGCCTGAGGCCAACATAGCTTCGTTACCAGAGTTATGGCAGATGTTCTTCGATGGCGCATCTCGCGCAGCCGCGGACGGCTCTATTGTCGCAGGAGTAGGGGTAGTCCTCACTTCTCCACACAACCACGTACTGCCCCGAACCTTCTCTTTAACGGAGCCATGCACCAACAATGTGGATAAATACAATGCATTACTCATCGGAATCGAGTTAGCAAAAGAGCTAGGAATAAAGCATCTCGAGGCTTAAGGCAATTCCCAACTTATCGTCAAGCAGATGACCGGCGAATACGAAATTAGGAACGAAGACTTAATCCCACTCCACAAAGCGGCCGTCCGGCTAGTGGAGTCACTCGAGAGCTTCCGCATTGAACACGTGCTACGTTCTAAGAACACACACGCGGACGCCCTCGCTTCCTTGGCGGCCAACTTGGCTCAACCATTCGGGACGACCCAATGGGTCACAGTGGCGAGCAGAAAGCTCTTTCGACTGAAGGACGCTCCAGAAGCGAATGTCACCCATCAAGTCTCAGATCAACCCAATTCTGAGGACTGGCGCCTCCCGATCATCGATTACGTCCTGTACGGCGTATTGCCCGAAGATGCAAAGGAGCGGGAGTCTATTCGGAGACGGGCTACGAGATTCTACTATGATTCGACCACCAAGACGCTGTATCGAAAGTCATACGACGGATTGTTGCTCCGATGCCTCTGAAGACAGAAGCACAAGAAGCTCTATGTGAGGCCCACGATGGTGTTTGCGGAGCTCACCAGCCTGGACCCAAACTTTGGGATTGCCTGTGAAGGATAGGCTACTTCTGGCCTGGCATGGTCCACGACGCGGTGATCTACGCGAAGCGCTGCCATGAGTGCCAGATCCACGCCAACTACATGCATCAGCCACCCGAAGACCTACACCCAACAAAGGCTTCATGGCCCTTCGAAGCATGGGGAATGGACATAGTAGGACCAATATCCCCCCTTCGGCGAGAGGTCATTGCTTTATCCTCGCGATCACTGATTACTTCTCTAAGTGGGCTGAAGCCGTCCCCTTGAGAGAAGTCAAGACTAACGACGTGATTAAGTTCATCAAACACCATATCATCTATCGATACGGCGTACCCCGACGTATTATCCATGACAATGGCACGCAATTTGTTAGCCATGCGTTCACCAGGTTCTGCGACAAGTTCCGAATACAGAACCTATCCTCCACGGCCTATAACCCATCGGCGAATGGCTTGGCCGAAGACTTCAACAAAACGATCATCAAGATCTTGACCAAGTTAACCTCCACTAGCAAACGCGATTGGAATGAAAAACTTGGCGAAAGCTTATGGGCATATCGCACAACGGTTCACACACCGACTGGCCACACGCCCTATTCATTGGTGTATGGCTGCGAAGCCGTATTTCCTTTAGAAATTTAGATTTCGTCCCTCCGCATCGCCTTGGCGATGGGGATGACGGTGGAAGACAATCACCAACAACGACTCGTCGAGCTTGAAGCGCTGGACGACAAGCGGTTAGAAGCTCAACAGCACATCGAGTTCTACCAAGCCCGAATGGCTAAGGCTTTCGACAAGAAAGTCAGGCACCGATCCTTCAAGGAAGGGGAGCTAGTGCTGGCCGTTCGCCGACCTATGATCCTCACTTCCAAGAAGAAGGGTAAGTTTCAGCCCAAATGGGAAGGACCGTTCGTAATAGAGACAGTCTACTCGAACGACGCCTATCGCCTCGTCAAACCAAATAGAGATAAGATCATGATGCCCATCAACGGCAAATACCTGAAGAAGTACTACCCTTAGTTCTTCTTCCCTGACTCCCACGAGTACATGAGTCTAAACTCGTCCTCACACCCTCCAACTGGTATAAGAGGTAAAACTGTTCCTACACTTCCATTTCTCGCCAGATTATCAATACAGGCGAACCGCTCAGATCAGGCAAGCCTACCAGTCTAGGCGAAATCCCTTCTTGAGCCAGGTTACCAGTACAGGCGAACCGCTAACATCAGGCGAACCGCTAACATCAGGCGAGTCGTTCAGATCAGGCAAGCCTACCAGTCTAGGCGAAATCCACTTCTCGAGCTAAGCTCCCTGTTTTGGCGAACTTCTCAAAACAGTCGGGACTAGCGTCTCAGGTGGGCTACATCAAACGCCCACTTGGTCAAACATTCAGACAGTTAGGACCAAAGCCACAATCCCCCGCTAATCCTCTTTAATAGGATGGCGAGACCCCCACTATCGCTTTTGACAAAATCAACTTACCTATCTTCTTCTAAAGGATGGTGGGTCCCCAAAGTCGTTCCAATCACGACAAGCTCTGTCACGTTAACATCAAACCTCTGACAAAATCCATTTACCAATCCTCTTCAGAAGAATGGTAGGTCCCCATAGTTGCTCCGATCGCAACAAATCCCCATCAGGTTAATGATCACCTTTGATGATTGGCGCCGTTATTCCCACGAGTAACACAACCTAAAGTAATAACCTACCATGCGACGTGTTATTACTTCTGTCTATAGTCACACTCCTACGTCCCAGAACTACTTGACCTATTCCAGATATTCTAAAATACCCTTAGGATGACTGATGGATAGTAGCCTACCACGCGACGGCTCCTACAACAATCAATCGTCATATTCCTACATCCCTGAACGATTCGATTATCTTCTGTCGCCGCCTACCCAGACGACGACGACTATCAAGAGCGGTTTGGTAGACGACATATCTGCCGATTCTCCAAGCGACAGCTCGCCGAGTGGCGAGTCAAAGCTGGATTCTTCAGTTGGCCGCATGAACGAATGATTGTTCTTTGCTACAAGCCAAGTGTTACTCTCTTGATCCCATTAGAGCTACAACGCGAAAATCGGGGTTAACCTGATCCCACGCTGTGAGCAACCGAGGGCAGGACAAGAGCCTAAAATGACTAAGTCCAAAACAAGACAGTCAAAGGCTCGCCAAGTTCAACTCAAATGCCAAACAGCGCAGACAAAAGAAAGAAAACTGTGCATATGAAGCAAAAATAAGCAAAAACCAAAGGCCATTACAGGCCAGAGTTTACATGCATAGGTTTTCAAGTTGTGATGCCCGAGGCACCAACTAAGTTAACAAAACAAAAAAAGAGAGGACCTTAAGCAGCGCGAGCATTACAAAAATTTCAGCAGGCTAAAAGAGAAAAGCTCGGCCTTGACCGCCGCACGATCCGCCTCCCGCCGGACCCTCGCCTTCTCCTTCTGTTTCTGCTGACGCCTGACCAACGCCGCCTTGCTGTCTTCTTCCTCCTGGCGAAGAAGTTGGAGCGCCCTCTCCACCGCTCTGGCGTCCTCGCCGAGCCTCCTCGCCTCACACTCGCGCTCTCGTAGCCTTGCCTCGCCACGAAGAGAGCCAGCGTCCTCGAAGAAAGCCCTATCCAGGTAAGCATCCATCCGGTCCAGAACCGCTTGATGTCGCTTCCGTAGACGTCTGAGCTCGGCCTCTTTCGCCCGAATCTTCTTCGCCCGCTCTTCGTGTTCGAGCAAGAGGCGCAGGGAGAGGGGCGGCGGCACGTCGGAGGG
Organism: Asparagus kiusianus; assembly: GCA_022839385.1. NCBI lineage: Eukaryota > Viridiplantae > Streptophyta > Magnoliopsida > Asparagales > Asparagaceae > Asparagus > Asparagus kiusianus. Next base: position 197,107 of record BQKN01000229.1, read on the forward strand.
ATCATCGTAGGCCAGCTCCTCGAGGCGGTACATCCACCTCTCTACTCACTGGAGCTCCTGCTCGCATTGATGTGTGAGCGAGATATCGCCCGCTTGACGGATCTCCCTTAAGCCCGCTTCACCGAGGGGACGCGCGTCGAAGTACCGCCTGTTGCCTACGTCGACCGAGAGGGCGATCCCCTGCACCAGACCCTCCAGCCTCTGGAGGGGCACGAATGTAGGGTGAGCCACGGGGTTCGGAGCAGAGGACCCCTGGACTGAACTCAAAGGGGAAGCAGGTGGAGCGTCGACATTGATGACGGTGGCGGAAGAGCCAACCCCCTCGGAGGCGCTGTGATCGGAGTCAGAGGCCATGAAGTAGGGGAGCTTACTGCAGCGGTTTTCTCCTAGCAGATTTTTCTCGAAGAGGTAGGAACTTGGCTGAAAAGATGGCGAATACAGGAGATATATCTGAAGACACTACGGTCAAGATCTATCCCCTCAAGCGATCGAGCGGTCCAGATGCCCTGCGACGCTTCGAGCTCCACGCCAATAAAAGCCACTCCTCTCGGGACCCAAAACCGACCAATCGGATGAAGCCCAAGAGGCGAGATTTTCTGCCACTTCGCCATTAATGAGCATTGACACGTCTTTAAAACCTTAGCTGGCAAGCATTTGGGCCCACTAAGAGACGCGTGGCATGAGTTTTCGCCCGCACCATTTTAGTCTTCAACTACGGAACAGATTCGCCACCGCTTGAGTTCTGATCGCAGTATGAACTCGCCTTAATTCGGATCTGAACGTACGAAGTTTCGCCCACAACCTAAACTCGCCAGGGGCCAAGTTAGGAACGCAGCGTAAACTCGCCTTCTCATAAGTTCCGCTTGCAGTCTAAACTCGCCAGCGACCAGAGCTATCTTCAACACGAATTCGCCAACACATGGGTTTCACCTACGGCTCGAGTTCACCAATATCGAAGTTAACCTTCAAGCAAACTCGCCGGCGGTTTAATACGTCTCTCCCAGCGAATTCACCATCACTTGAGCCAGCCCGTACCTGAGTCAAATCTTCGCCTAAGGCATGCCACCTGAAATCACTATTGGCCATGCCAAAGAAAACATTGAAGAGTGATATATCCAAGAGAAGCGTGACAAGGAAAAACACGAACTTCATCAGATGCTTCTAGATAGTACATTTGAACAAAGTTATGAATTTATAACTAAGAAAGTCATAATGTTACGTTCGAGAAGCAAAACATACACCGGTTTTTCGTTAAGACAATACATTTGAATAAAGTTGTGACTTCACAAGTCATGGCATAGTTTCAAAAGCATAAGCAAACAAGCAAAACGTCTTAACATAGGCACGGATTGGAAATCTCAGTCGAACACACTGAAAGTGGAGAGCTCTTCTTTGGCCAATGCCACCCGTCTCGCGTGGTCCTCCCGAGCCTTGTCCTCAGCCGCTTTCCTAACTCGGTCTTTGGAGGTCGACCTGGCGGCAGCATCCTTTTGGCGTAAGGCCGAGAGGCGTTGAGCTTCCACCTTGGCGTTCCTACTGACCTTCACGACATCGGACTGGAGCCCTTTCAGATTCGTCTCCACCTGTCCCAGTTCGGCTCGCAGGCGAGCTATTATGCGATTGAGGTCAACAATTTGCTCCCCCAACAAGTGTTGTTGACTCGCCCAGAAATCAGCAATGGATTCCCAATCGGCGATTTCCTTGGAACGGACCTCCTGTTCCCGAGCCTCCCGACGCCTGATAAAAGCTAGGAAAGACTCCATGTAGACTTCCGGGCCTTCCCGTAGCAATGCCTCTAGCCCTATCATGCGCGACTCCAGAAGACGGAGCTCTTGCATGCAACGCATGGCAAGCCGATTTTCGCCCAACCGTCGAAAGTTGACCACACGATCCAGGAGGGATTGCCTGAAACCGTCAAAACTGCCCATGCCGTGATTGACGAGGGAAATCACTTGCCTCACTGCGTTCTCAAACTCTTCGACGCGAGCCTGCCAGGGCAAGGAACCAGGAGGAGCGGGCTCTTGACCTGGGATGAGCATCGCAATAGGGGGAACCTCGAGGCAGGGTTCCGTTCCTGGCTGCGGAGTAGGGCTGTGGGCAGGAGAAGTCGCCGGGCCCTCGGGTTCATTATCAGATATCAGAATAGGCTCAGCCTCATGCTCCTCGGGAAGCGGCGCATCATCATAGGCTGCGAAGCACAACGATAGCACGAAAGGGGAGTTAGGCGAGAAATGCCAGTCCATACCTAAGTGGGGGTCGAATTAAAGACATACCTTCGACAGCAGCGGCTCCTGCAGCGCCCGAAGAAGACGCCTCCTTCCTCTTCTTTGAGGTGACCCTCTTCACCTTCGGTGCCATCTGGGAGAGGCAAGAGAAATTTGGATCTTCCCTAAAAAAAAGACGACAAGCAAACTATGGTCTTTTCTTAGCAAAGAGGAGGGGTACTAAAATACCCCGACCCTAGGTAGTTATATGCGGTTCAATTGGACCCTTCAAGCCCAAACAGTTGAGGGGAAGGCCGAATATCCCGTATCCTATGTGAGCGGTTGGGATTCGGCAGTTCCTGTGCATGATCTCTAACCAATGACCCGGATCGGGCGTGAAGGACGAAGAGACCCATCGCACCGCAATTAATGCGAGGCGGCGCCCCCACATCTCCATAACCGACGCGCACGTGGGTAAGCACACGACCCGCTAAGAGCGGAGACCACCCGTAACTAAAATCGTGGTTAGTGTAACAACTGCGAATTCGCCCTCAGGCTAAATTCGCCTGTAGGTGAAATGAGCTTTAACTAAAATCTACCGATGGTAGTTTCCCACGGCCAAACGCCAACTAGTGCACACAAATATATATATATATATATACAGTAGGCACACAAGCAGTAATAATCAGAAATAAAAGGATGATTTCATTCATGAAACGAAGTCCTACTACAACAGAAAATTAAAGGCGAATTACAAGGCTTTCAATCGCAGTTCCGCCTCATGAATCTCCGTAGCGTGACGTAGTTCAAGCCTTCTCAAGATCTCCCGACGAAGATCTTCCTCGGTAAGCGAGACTAAGTCCCGGACATTATCCTTGACCTCCTTGAGGGTTCGATCCTTCTCCTCAACAGAACCGGCGATCGTTTGCCGACAAGACTCGAGGTCCTCCAACTCCTTTGCCACTTGCTCACGAGTCCTCTCCTTAAGGGCTATAGCTTGCTTCAGCTTCTCTATCTCGGAGGATAGGCGGGAAAGGCGGTTATTGACCGTCTGTTGCTCATGGGCCACCTGTTCACCCTTAGCTTTGGCCTGGTCCAACTCTGCTGACAACCTCGTCTCTAATGGTATGATCTCGCTCAGACGATGATCGTGGTCTTCCACAGCTGCTCGAACTTCGTTGGAGGCGAGGTTGACGATTGAAGAACTCTTTGCACGAAGGGCAAACAACTGCTGAACAGCCTCCTCCATTTCTTCCAGACGCCGAAAGTAGGGCTTCGTAGCAGTGGCACCAATCTGCTTGACTAAGAAGTACACGTCGCGTTCGAGATCCTCCTTGACTTCCTGGAAAGGACAGCTCTTCTCCAAAGCCAGCTTGATGTAGCCAGCCAAAGTGTCTTGGAAGTTAATCAGGGCTCGTGCCACCTGCCTCTTTCGCAAGCGCTCCAAGGGAGAGAGAGTAGCTTCCTCCACCGTGGGTGACGTTACGACCGAAGTACTAGTGGTCATAACTGCGGAAACAGTAGTTGGCACCGCTAGGGCCGGCACGACCGCTAATGCCATCAGGGTAACAGCCGCGGTGTTGCTGGTCACTGCAGATGAAGAGGTAACCACCAATTGAGAAGAAACTTCCCTCTGAATCGGAAGTTCCTATGCTGAGGATTCATGCCCAACCGGCGCTTCCTCGAGAATGGAGGCCTCCTCCTGCTGGCCTAACACATCTGTGTGCGCCAACACTTCCTCCTCACTCGACAGCGCCTCATGGATTGAGGCGTCATCATCATCCGCCTTCGATTCACTTAAGTGACCCGCCCAAGTGGGGGGATCCTCCTTGCCAGCAGCTGCATGAGAGGGTTCGGCTGCAAGTGTAAGGGGAACGTTAACAAAGACCCCTTAGCATGAAAGAGTCAACAATGCTTGGGTCCACGCTTACCTGAACCCCCAAGTTCTCCTCTGTCTCCACTCCCCTCCTCCTCGTCAGAAGGAATAGGGATCACTCACTCGACCACGCCTGCATAGGTCCAAAATCAACAATCAGAGGGTGTACACCTAGCCTGGTGCACTAAAATGTCACACTAGAAGGTTACCTCCGGGCGCTGACGAAGGAGTCGCCGAAGTCCCCGCCGGTGGCCTCACATCAAGCTGCGGAGGGACGTCCTCTGGGAGTATCGGAGCCGCCTCTGACACGGTAAGGGGAGCAATCTCAACCGTCCTTTCGCAACGGGCTTTCTTGGCCGCTTCTGCTCCAAAGCCTGCGGCCGCCGCTTCCCGCTGCCGCTTAGAGAGCAGCGAGCTACTCGGAGATAGGAGAGGTATCCCCATCCGCCCAGCAATTGTGCTCCGGGCTTTCTCCAGGCGTTCACTCACCCGGGTTAACTCGACAGGTTCCCTCTGCTCGATAGGGGGATCCGATGGAAGACTAGGGGAAGGAGCTCGCGTCTCAGGTGCCTCGGACTCATCCATGCCCGCGTCTTCACCCTCAGGATCTTCAGCAAGATCTTCCAGAAACCTCTCCCTAGCAGTTTGATGGCCCCTCCGCCACGAAGAACGAACAGTCCCTCTTGGACGACGCCCGTGCTCTGCCAAACACGAGCCCTGGAACCAGAAGCCATCGGGATTAGCGCTGGCGCCCCGATACCAACGACAGTACGAGAGCGTATGGTGCAAATCGCGATCCTTCGTGAGTAGCTCAAAGCGTGCATGGGTTCCCCCGGCATGGGTCCAGAACCATCCCCGAGCTCCATCCACCAGCCCTCCTTCAAAGTGCAGATGGGGGTTGGCGTTGCCCACATACAGTTGGTCATACCCAAACTGGCGGGCGAACCTGCAAGGGACATACGACTCGAGATAGCACGTAGAACCCGTTTGTAGGACATGATACCCCAGCCGAATGTTCACCAACCAGCGAAAGGCGCCACGGGGGAGAGCTGTGTAATGATCTGCCGTTGGCGCATCCTTGAGAGACTCCCCGTATCCTCCTCCACTGAAATAGGGAAAGAAACGACGGAAGTTGTAGTGAACAAAATAGGAAAGTGTCTTCCGTGCATCGAGGATGTCCTTGCATTTCCAAGAGCACCTCTCCAGGCGTTGAACGAATGGGACAAACTTATCCCCTTGAAGCGTCGCTGGGGCACTCATCAAACATTCATAGTGGTACACGAACCACGCCATCAGGTAGGTGTATAGCAACCCCACCCTAGGATTCGGGGTTCTGATAACCTTTCCTTCCCCCTCGTCGAGAGCCGACACACGGCAGAATTAGGCCGTCAGAGTGCGGAGACCCCGATGAATGCACGCTATCGTCGCCGATACCAGGGAGTAAGACTTCCCGTGAGCTTGGAAAACCGCCGGATACACAACCTCCATAGGAAGAGCCTCGAAAGAGTGAGTGGGGATTACGCACCTCTTCAACCATAACATGAGGTACCCCGCGAACAGAGCCTTCCCGGAGATGGGGGACTTCGCCTGATGATGGAATGAGTGAAAGACCGTACCAGACTTAAATCCGCCCTCGTCACGGTCGAGAGTCATGGTGCTTCCCTCTTCAGCTGTCCTCGCCTCAACTTCGGACTGGTCGCATTCGCCTAACGGGAGAGCAGGCTTCCCCTTGACATCGTTCCCCGGGAACAGATAATCAGCCCAATTCTTGTGGCTGATCCCCGGAGTCCTCTTCTTCTTCCCTTTATGATCCGCTGCCCCTAAGGTACTGAGGCAGATATGATAGTGGCAGAGTAACTCCCACAGAGTTTCAACCTCTAGAGGGGAATGGTCTGACAACTGCTCGATCTCGTCTTGATCGGGGCGTACTCCTCGTAAGGAAAGTCTCCCAGAGGCAGCCCCGACATGTCATACATCTCGTGGGGGGTGATGCCAAGCTCACCGTTGGGGGTGAAAAATGTGCCGCTTTCCGCACAATACAGTTCCAGGATGCTGTGGAACTGAGAGGCGCTGATTCGCAAACCATGTCGAATGGCTTCGATGGCCGCATACAGTTCTGTATTCTTGAGGTCGGCATTCTCGACCAGAACGTAGTCGGTGATCTTGGACCACCAAGTGTCGCTGCCAGGCACAGAATAGACCCACCCCGGGGCTCTGAAGTCCTTCGGGGGAAAGCTCCTACCAGCTCAGAAGAAGCGGTGGCGGAAGGTCTCCGCTACCGCCGTTGACTCCCCTGCAGGCGGTTCAGCGGACAATAGGCCAGGGCGCAGAACCGTCACGCGCTTGCATGAACTCTCCACTCCATATCCAGCCGTAGATCCTGTGAAGACGCCACAAGTGACCCCGTCCTGAGTGGGAGTCAAATCCCAGGTCATTGCCCAGGGGACCGTGAGGGACCGTAGCTCGACGATCGAAAACCCTCTCAGCATGCTGGGGAGGTAATAATGTATCCCCTCTACCATGCGGAACCACCTGCTCTCCCTGAGCAGCAGAACGGAAGGATCAGTCATTGCATCGCCAAACAAAAATTAAGGCTTTGGCAGATCTGTTCCAGCATCGTCCGTCAGCACCGCATCGGTCGCCAACTCGCGTAATGTCAAATGATGCCCGTCCGTGACCCTCTTTATCAAGCCCTGTGGTTTATCGGCGGTAAACATGGGTACTGGAGCCAGAGAGGGAAATTAAGGAGGTGCCGTATAGTTCGTACCCCCGGCGTGGCCAACGGCCACACCCTCCGGAAAAGCCTCATCAGAAAAAATCGCTGCGAGAAAGAACAAAAAATCAGTCAAGACAGAATCCGCTGTAAGGGCAAAGTCGCCCATCAAACAGGTATGGGCGAATTCGCTTGTCGAAAGGGGGAAATCCATTTCGAACAAGGTCTATCCGTACAGACAATTCTCCCCTCTACCAGGAAAGGGCCAAACTCGCCTATCAAAAAGCAAAGTTCGCCCCCTTCTCGTTAAAGTTTGAGTTCGCCCTAGGAGACAGAAATCACCTTATAAAGGCAAATAGGCCAAACTTTGCCCCAAATCGGGGAAACTACCAAAGGACGGTGGAGTTCCATGATAATGAGCGACACTCATCCCCCCAACCCGACGCCTGTACCCTACACAGGGTCGTCCAACGCACCTATCGACTTACCTGAACGCGGCTCCGATACACTAGCGGGTACACCGGCGGAGAGGCGGTCAGAATAGCATCCGGGGCCTGCTCCCCTCACTTTGCACCTCTTGGATCTTGGAGCCATTGAAGGATGAAGCAGGAACTCTTTCCTTAGAAGCTTTGTTTTTTAGGTTCGAGAGCACGGTAACTCCCAAAGGAGGAAAACAGCTGGTTTAAGAAGGCAGTGTCGTCCACGTGGCCACGATGGCCCTCGAAAGGCGAAACCCTGACGGACGAGAGATGTGGCCATGTTCGAATTCGACGGCCCGGATCACCCCCAGTATATCAAAGGAGCCAAAATTGATGGCTACATCCGACGGTTGGATTCGAAAACCACGGCCACGATCAGAACGAGGCGCACGAAGTTAACATCAAACTGACAAATCACCATAACGACATGACGGAGCCACGTCGCCTCAATTGGAGAGGTAAGAAGCCTCACCAGTAGACACGTGGTCTGCTCATACTGGGCCTACTTTCGCTCCAGCGGAAAAAAGTCTCGGCGGCGAATGCCCTGATAAAATCCGCAAGTCAGTTGAAGTTTCGCCATCAAGGCTTAACTTCGCCTGCATGACTCATCCACCTTTGGGAAGCAGGCGACTTGCCCAAAATCTCGAAGCCAACAAAAGTGACTTTATTTTAGACCCACGCCCCAGGCGGCTAGGGGTCAGAGTGGAAATCTTAGCGTTAAGACTAAGAGAAACTACTCGACAACTCATCATACTGAGGGGAATAGTATGGCTAGCCCGATTAAAACGGTAATCGGTAAAGGCAGATCAAACCCGTTGATAGCTGAGGGTTTGCTAAAAATCCTAATGCACGTGGTCAGTCCAGAACTTCTCGGTTCAAAGTATTCCAGACCACACATAAGTCGGTTTTGGTCTAAAAACTTTGAAGGGGGTCTTGTAGACGGTAAAAATTACCGCCGCGGACTGACGAACAGATTCGCTCGTGAGTCGAGACCACCCGCTCAAGGGCTCATTGATGAGTAAGCCCCACAACCGTCCTCATGCACTAAGTCACGTGAACTCGCCAATAAGGTGAATTCGCCCTCATAAGTCGAATCCGCCAGCATGGGTCCAGATCCGCCTACTCAAGTCTAGGGCCAAGTTCTCGGGGACAATCCTCCCTATTTCCCGCGATGCGAGGGAAGAGAGCGCAGTGCTCCAGGCTCATCAGATGGCCGCCCTCAATTCAAGCGAGTGGACAGGCGTCGGACCGGCCTGCGTACTCATAAATGCGGGTCACCTCACCCGTCAGGGTCAGGAGCCGGAGCCGTCGGCATGCAGCAAGCTGCCCAAACCCACTCGGGTACAAAACATCCGTTCTCTCGCTCCTATTGAGGCATGGGGAGAGGGCACGATGTCCTAGGACCGTCAAGCGGTCGCCCAGCGGCTAAGGATGTGAGTGAGCGGACTGGCATCAGAGCAACTTGCACCCTCATAAATGCGGCTTACCTTACTCGTAGCAACCGAGAGCTAGAGCCGCCGGCGCTCGATAGGCTGGCCAGATCCACTCGAGTATCTGGCAGCCATTGTCACAGATACGAGGAGGTACTTTCCCATTCCTGCGCGATGTGATGTAACATACGGTTTCTCGAATGACCGTTTGTAGTATAGAGGGACAGTAGGATGTCTTTGAACAGTGTATGGTCACATTTCATAATTCAAGGAGCAGCCAAACTGTCTCTCTCCCATTTATGAGCTTCTTTCAGCAACCTGAAGGGGCATCGGCTAATAGATCAACGGATTGACTGATCAATTGAGAGGCTAATCAAAGGAAGAAGGGTCGACGACGAGCTCTCTGCATACTCTTGCGCCGTAGCATCGTCTCCTAGTTCCGAGTTCCGATCGCCGACGAACTAGAAGACTCGAACTCCATCAACTTGAGCTTCTACTGAGTTCCGAAGCTCTCTTTCTCTAGCAACCCCGATCAAACCGTCCAAGGGAAGCAGACTTGGCACGAACACCGAGCGAAGCACCCTATAGCTACCGAAAAGTCCCCACACTAAACAATGAGGGTCTTCCCTCTGCTTCTATTGTAAACATTTGATCATTAGTTTGTAATAAGCTTTCTTATCAATACAAATGAAATTCCATGTTTTCAGGAAATCAAAATTTACACCTACACCGGTAGGTGCACGGGACGCTTGGTTCGCCGTTCCGGTAGCCTGATGAGCGTGTAGGCCACTTGGCGGTGGCCGGTGAGTATGCTGGCCATTTGGAACTGGCTGATGAGTGCGGGCTAATTGGAGGTGGCCAGTGAGCGTGAAAGACGCTTGGTTCGCCGTTCCGGTGGCCGATGAGCGTACGAGCCACTTGGCGGTGGCCGGTGAGTATGCGGGTCACTCGGACAAATCCTCTTGACTTGGATGATGACATTTGTAGTCTCCCCTTTGTCTAGAGCTGTATACGGGAACTTATAGGTATTTTTAGACGCCTACAAAGGTGGCTCTATCCCCGAAGTGGAAGAAGATAGTGCACAAGTCATATATCAATCCTGTTGAATATCATATCTCCATGATAGTGTTTTGATGATAACAATTTA
>BQKN01000229.1:227957-247492 GCA_022839385.1 Asparagus kiusianus
TATATATATATATATATATATATATATATATATATATATATATATATATATTTGTGATCTTATTTACTATGATACTTAAGCTCTCCTCTTGATATTATAAATATTAGGACGAGGATGTGGTCGAGGTAAAACTCGTACCTGGAGAACTGGGCAAGTAGAGCCCGAGCTGCATTAGGCTCCACAGTATCTGATCGACTTCATGACGTTGTTTGTAGTAAGATTTTGCAGCCCTCGAGGAGCAAGTGACGTATCCATTTCCGCTAGCAGAAATACTTTTAGGAGTTCCACCACCACTTGTACCCATCGTGCCTATTGAAGATGCAATACCAATGATTACACCATCACCATAACCAACTATGAATAGAGCCGCTGAGCAGGAGGCTTGGCTGTGTAAGATAAGAAAGACATCAGACACTGAGAGCATCATAGTTTTAGAGCACATCAGATTCATGTGCAACATATAAATGGAAGAAATATGTGAAAATTTCTTAACGTCAACTCAGTACCAAAGAAAAAAAATTGATGTATTCTGCGTAGAGGATATCACCGGAGGATAGCAATGACTTCAAAGTTTCGTCAGAGCAACGAATATCACTTATTTGAGAGAATTTTGTTTACTTCTTCGACAAGTAGTTAGAGCTAGTCTTATTAAAGCATGGAGATATGCCTATAGTTAATTATGAAACCAAGACCAGCATGATGACAATGATAAGGGCAAGAGGCCTATTGCAGAATCTAGAGGACCCAGCAGCAGGGTAATGATTTTTTTATCACTAGCAACAAAGACAGTATAAGAATATAGCACAACATGACTCGAGAGCGTCGTAGCAGCACAGGATGCGGGATACCTATTACAATTGTAACATGATCGGACATAGGATGAAGGATCGTCGTAGTACACCAGTAGGAGACCAGTATAACAGAGATCAGGGTCAGTAGTCTCAAGGCCGTGGTTATGGCCAACAGTGGAGGATAGAGACACTACCTGTTATTCTGAAGATTGAGGGGCTAGTAGGCCAGAATTACGTTATTCAAAGTATTCCTCAGGGTCAAATGGACTCATATGTTTCACCGCTAGCATCGCAACAAGCGCCGGCCACCGTCAGAGTTTATGTAGTCATACCGTGTGATCATAGTGCGAGCGGAGTTTTTGTAATAAATTCTTTTCCAGCTCAAACCTTGTTTGATTCATGAGCTTTGTATTCTTTCATATCCCATACCTTCATGCATAGGCTTCTGTTAGTTGCACATTCCTTAGATGTTTCGTTATCAGTCTCTACACCACTAGGGGAGGTGTCCCTATTAGGGGGTGTTTGTTTCAAATCCCATAATTTTAGGATATGGATTTCACCATGGGATTTAAAATCCATTGGTGTTTTGTTATGGGTTGGGATTCCTTAAACTTTGTTTGTTTCATCAAATTTATGGGATTTGGAATGCTATAATTTGGAAATTCTTGTTTGTTTCAAACTCAAATTATAGCATTACAAATTTTAGAATTTGAAATCCATACATGTAACAAACAAGTTTTAGGATTGCCAAAATTGTAAATGGTGAATATAAGAACTTTGGTGAGCTTACCCCCTACAAAAAAACAAATGCAATTTTTAGAAATATGTAGTTGTAGAAATATGCCAATGCTTCCAATTGAAGTAAAAAAATTCTGCATAACATTCTCTGTTGTTAGCAAGTAATGCTAGCAACTACTAAGATTTAGGCCCAACATTCCAATATTTTCAAAGAAGGCGAAACATAGGAAGATCAACCAAACCCATCAAAATAAACTGAAAAGGTCCAAAAATGAAGAAAAAAGCGAAAAATTACCCAGCGTAGAATATAATTGGTGGCAGTAGGTAAATAAAGAATAGATCCGCGCTGAACATCAAAACATGAGATTTCTTCCCGTTGGTGGTAAGCAAAATCAAAGCGCCTTTGAGCAACCCCTGCCATCAAATCAAATTAAAAACAGGAAGGGAAAAAAAGCTGAATTACATTGTTCATACCAAAATAAAAAACATGAGATTTCTTCCTATCGAAGCTCGAGATCGGAGATGGCGACGGCGAGATCACCAAACGGGGAAGGGATATCGATGGGGGGTATCGTTGGCGGGTTGGAGGAGGATAAGCGCATCAAGGTTGAGCTGTGGCGGTTGGAGTCGCCTAGGGTTCCTCGATCTCTGAAGATGCGAGCCATTGGAGAGAGCGTCGGTTGGTGGCCTTAACGGAGGAAATGGGGCTAGGCCAGTGAGGTTGAGGATGGAAAATGGAAACGGCGGGTAAAAGAGGAGGGAGACAAAAATGAAGCGGTGACATTGAGATTTAGGGATCCCATTCAGTGGCGTGTTGGGCTGGACACGGGTTGTCAGAGATCCTAGCAACATCCGAGCTCAAAAATAGGATTTCACATATCCTAAAAACAATTAGTATTTTATAGTTTGGGGATTTAATATCCTAATTTTTTTTTGAAACAAACATGATTTATGGATTTCTAAAACCCCAAAAAACCACTTTTTACATCCCAAAACTTAAAATCTACCCTATATCCAAAAAAAAACGAAACAAACACCCCCTTAGAGAGTATCTGTAGGAGATGTCTTATCAGTTTAGATGAGTTTGAGTTCATCTTTGACATGATCGTTTTGCGGATGACGGATTTCGACGTCATTCTTGGTATGGATTGGTTATCATCCTACCATGTCTGTATCGACTGTTACCCTAAAACAGTTAGCTTATGAGCAATCATTAGGTTTGTATAGATAGTAGAAACCTCAGAATGCGGAGTCATTGCTGGCGTACATAGTGGAGGTTATGGTCTGGGATCAGTGTGCAGATTTGAACGAGACCGGATCTCAGAGTATCAGATGTCTTTTAGGACATACCTAGATTTCCTCTAATGAGAGAGCTTGTTTTCCTGAATCGAGTTGTAGCAGGCACCATATTGTTATTCTGAGCACCCTATCATATGGCACTTGTGGAGATTAGGGAGCTACTGACTCATCTAGATGAGTTGTTATCTCAGAGTTTTATTCTCCAGAGTCGTTTTCATGGGATCATCGGTCCTCTTCGTGGATAAGAAGGATGGTAGCATATGATTATGTATTGATTATCGTGAGTTGAATAAGGTCACTATCCGGATTAGGTATCCACTACCGAAGATTTATAACCTGTTCAACCAGTTTCATGGAGCACAACATTTTTTTAAAGATTGGTCTTCGTTCTGGTTTTCATCGGTTGCGGGTTCGGGAGATGGACATTCCCAAGACCGTCTTTCTGAATCGGTGTGAGTCTTTTGAGTTTCTTGTCATGCTATTTGGACTGACCAATGCACCCGCGGTATTCACAGGCTTGATGAACTAAGTTTTCCATCCGTACTTGGACCACTGTGTGATCGTGTTTATTGATGATATTCTTATTTATTCGAGATTGGAGGCAAAGCATGAACATCATCTTCGTCTGGCTTTGCAGGCTCACGGGAGCACTAGCCACTACAACACCTAAAATCTACCATAGCGGCCGAAAAACGCTATGGTATTATTTCATAGCGTTTTAATCAACGCTGTGTCAGAACCCGCTATAGTAGGTCTGTGGCTTTACATAGCGTTTCCCCAAACGCTATCAAAAAGTTTCCAACCATAGCGTTTTTATGTAGCTATAAAATAGTATTCAATAGCGTTTCTATATTGCTATGACAAATATCTTTTATAGCTACATAAAAACGCTATTAGTTAGTTTCCAACCATAGCGTTTTTATGTAGCTATAAAAGAGTATTCACTAGCATTTCTATATTGCTATGACAAATATCTTTCATAGCGGTTGAAAATCGCTATTAGTTAGTTTTCATTCATAACATTTCAACGCTGCTATTGTCTTACATTTGATAGCGTTTGAGTTACTACAATGGCGTTTCAACGAATGTTGTCTTTCTTTTTTTAATAGCATTTCAGCAATTGTTTCCACTTCTTATAGCATTTCAGTTGTGCCTATAAACCTTTAGAGGTTGAACTATAAATAACTTCCAATTGTGACAACTATAAAAGCAAATATTTCATTTAAAGGTTCAAACTAATACATAACCAAGTTGTAGCATACAAGAAGAGTCAACACAAATGTGCCAAAAAACAAATTACTAGTCTTTGGATAATCCAACATGGAGTACAAGAAATTAACCATAGTACACAGAACAACAAAAACTAACTTTGGTGCATTACATATGCTTCCCAGCTGTAGAAAATAAAATTTGCAACATAAGCATCATGTACTTCAAAAAGCAATAAATACATAATCATACGATGTATTCACCAATCAGGTCTCTCGTACAACCTTTCTTTGCACGTACCATGTAAATCTTCAAGCAAACCTTCTTCGTCAGCCTTCTTACTGACATTTGTATTAATGTCCAAGCCACTTCTGTATGCTGCTATACTTTTCATGGCAACAATTTTACCAGTGACTGTACCAGACAAGTTTAGGAACTAATAGAAAAGGTATTGAAAATAAATAATAGAAAAAAAACATGTAACTACATCAATGTTAAGGATATGATTTCATCTTTGCCACAAAAGTTTTAGTGAATGACTTCAGTGAGCATTTTGAACCGCAACTTCGTATGCTTCTCTAAGAACAGCCTGCATATAAGTTGTTAGTGCTGGAGATGATTCGATCAACACACAAGAACTATAGATAAGGATATATGTATATATAAGAGTATGTACCTCCTCTGCTGGCTTCGTGCGGTCAAAAGATGAAGTGTATGCCTCAGTAGCAGAATCATATGCCCTACATGAGTCTTCATCTTCTTCATCTTCATCTTCTTCATTCTGCATTCTCTAACAACAACAAAAAATTAATAGTAATAATAATAATTGCATTAAGATTGCATATTATTGTATCATAGATTTACTTTAAAGCTTACATCTACATTAGTCTTATGTACCTGATGATTTCCAACTAATTTATGGACCACAGTCTCCAAATGTTGTATTCTATTTCAGAATTCAGAATTTTCCTCTTTTAGCTGGAGCACATGCTTGTCTCTTGCTGCTACATAAGCACACCAGATTTGTACATCATTGAAGCAAACTATTCCCACATTTGACTGTAAAACTGCGTACCTGTAGCAATACAAGCAATTTGCTAACAATTCCATCCAAGTATGGTGTCAAAATATCAGGTGTGCAGTTCTCACTAAAATTCAGAACAACTGAAGCAACATGTGCCTGTTGAGTTAATACAGCAGAAGGGCAATGAAAATATTGACAACATAAAGAAGCAGGTCACAAGTCAATATTCAAAGAAAGCAACTTCTGGAAAGCATAGATAACAAAAACTTTATCACATAATGAGAATTGGAAACAAAGGTAGACTTTAAGGAGAAAACTCTACATATGAAGGTAAGTACAAAATGATATGTGAGCACTAAGACCCAACAGACTTAGTAGAAATTAACAAGATACCTAACAACTCATATGAGCCAAATTAAGGTTTTTTGAAATATACTTGCAGAAGAAAACTGCAAAAGAACTTTACAAAGCAAGTAGAATAAGGGGAAGACAAAATAGAGCAATGATATGATGCTAGAAGAGTATTTCTAATGGAAGCAGAAAGACAGGAGAACCATGCTAGACTTTAAAGAGTATGCCACTATTTGCATACTCCCCGAAATTCTGATTCGGGTCTTAGCATTGCCTTCAAGAGATCTAAAGCTTAATCCTTAAGACAGGAAATAGATGACTAGTTTGGAACAATCTTATAAACTTATTATGGAGAAATTTCTCTGCTATTTAGAGTTTAGCCTTCGAAATGCAAAGTATGAGAGTCGTGGTAGACAGAGGTGCACATAAGATTACACAATTCTAGAATTTATATAACTAGCATAAAAATGAATAATCTTGGGTCAGATAACTTGTGTTGAACCTCCAAATAAGATAACGGTGAAGATGTGTGAATGTCAAGAAAATGACATATATTCTAAGAGAATCTTCATGCCACCAAAGGAAAAAAAAAGATGCCAAAGCTGAAATGTAATTATTTAATATTAATAAATAGCAGTATTAACTTACATGCTTGTTCTTCAATGAGATGTTTCCTGCATTTAAAAAAAGATTGATAAGGAAGAAGACATCATTTCATAAACATGTGCATTTAAACTAGGACATGTTATAGCTCACTTTATAAACTTAAATGAAATATGTGATGTTAGTTGTATTTGTATAACCCAAAGTATTGACAATTTAAATTCATGCTAGGGGTCTTATTGTCTCTCCCTCTAATTTTGGGTCATCCTAATTTATCTATGCTTTTGATAAAATATTGTTAAAGCTATGAACCATTTCATTGGGCTCTTTGGCATAAATCAGAAAAGAACTATGGCTTCACAATGTAATTACAAACATCTTTTCATAAGATTTCATAACAATATGAATTTACTTGCCTACACACGAGGGTTCTGGAAATCATCCATCGCAGATGCCAAAGCAGGTAGCACCCTCTGGTGGTACTGCACTTGCAAATCCAGACCCAAATCCATAGAAAGCTGTCCAATGGCATTAATCGCTGCCCATCTCACTCTTGGATGTGGATCTTGAAATGAGTTCAAGACCATGTGCACCACTTTCTCCAAATTCTTAATCATGACCAACATAACAGACACAGCATGTAATACCCCAACCCTTGAGAGGGTGATGTGATTAGTATTGATAGATTTGATTGGAATACTCATACCATCAAGATGCATCTTCTTTTCGGGAACCCAACTCTTAGAAACTCCAAAGTTAAGCGTGCTTGGCCTGGAGAAATTCTAGGATGGGTGACCCCCTGGGAAGTTTTCCAGGGAGCGCGTGAGTGAGGACAAAACGTGCTGAAAAGACATGTGGTGGTTTGTGAGGCCAGTCCATCAGATCTAATAGCGTACCGACTCCGGGATTCTGGGGCGGGGCGTTACAAATGATATCAGAGCCAAGCCAACCGGAATTATGAGAGCTAAGTGCTATGCGGTGCAAAGTGCTACGTCGAGAGGACGTGAGCCACCTCTTGAGGCCGTAGGAGCCACCTCTAGAATCTCACACGGATGGTACAGTCTTGGATGATATGATTTGGCGCAACGAGGACATTGCGAGTTTAAGTGGGGGAGTTTGTAATACCCTAACCCTTGAGAGGGTGATGTGATTAGTATTGATAGATTTGATTGGAATACTCATACCATCAAGATGCATCTTCTTTTTAGGAACCCAACTCTTAGAAACTCCAAAGTTAAGCGTGCTTGGCCTGGAGAAATTCTAGGATGGGAGACCCCCTGGGAAGTTTTCCAGGGAGCGCGTGAGTGAGGACAAAACGTGTTGAAAAGACATGTGGTGGTTTGTGAGGCCAGTCCATCAGATCTAATAGTGTACCGACTCCGAGATTCTGGGGCGGGGCGTTACACAGCATAAACTATATACTATGTTTACAAAAAAGCACCAAGTTCTTAATCAATAATCAATTTAAACTTCCAGTTATCTTTGAACAACCTTCTGCAATATGTGCAAGTGTAATCAAAGCAGCATGATGTTTCTGTCGCTCGGGTGCTGCAATATAAGCCGACAGCAACTCCGATGCAACAGGAACAATTGTATTTCCTCCAAGAGCAATTGAGATAATATCCAAACACTCCTGTCCGACACTGTAATTGCTCGTCTCCCCTGCATCCTCATCCTCTGCCTCCGCAGAATGCCACGCTGGCTCATCCTCAATATCCAGCAGCATTTTCATCAGCATTTTCAAAGGGAAAGACACATCAAAACAGATAAGGAATCAGCTTGAATCCAAACAACTCAACCAAAACCCTAACTTTATCGTCAGCAAACAACCCTAGATTGCCAAAACCACGAGATCCAATCGAATTTCAACGGAAAATATCGCAATCCGAAAGGAATCACTCACTATAGCATATCGGGCGGCCCAATGATCGTGATGCTCTACTCGAAGATATTGGTATCGCGACCAAGCCGGCCGAGAATCCATCCACAGGGTTCTTGCTAAGATCTGCTCCAAAAAACCTAAGAAAACTCAGAAAATTTTGAAAAAAATCAAGAAACTTGTAAAGATTGGGACATCGGATCGGGGAACTTCAGGGTGGCGAGGCTGATGAGAAACAAGGAGACCAATGAGCTCGTCACCATGAAGTACATCGAGCTCCTCTCGATGTACTTCCCATCGTGTCGATCTCGGAGAGAGAGATCTGAGAGGAGAGATAGACGAGAGAGGGAGAGTGGGGCGTCGGAGGGAGTAGATTAAGGGCAGCGAAAATTTTTGGGGTTAGGGTTTTTTTTTCTCGGGGCGGGACCAATAAAATTTGGGGGGGTTGGGAGGGGGGAGGAGACGAATGAAGCCCGTTTTAATTTTCAGTCTCGCGCTTAAGTTTTCAAGCCATCGGAACCAAAAAAAATTGCCTACTATTACTTATAGTGTTTAAAAATTTTCAAACGCTATCAAAAAAAAAGACACATACGATCTATAGCACTTACAACATAAACGCTATCATTCAACGCTATAAAAAAACAATTTTGTTGTAGTGAGCTATACGCTAAGTTTAGCAAGTGTGAGTTTTGGCTATCTGAGATTAGATTTCTTGGCCATCTCCTTAGCAGATAGGGCATTGCAGTGGATCCAGCTAAGGTTATGGCAGTACTTGTTTAGGAGCCGCCGACTATAGTTACCGAGATTCGTAGTTATTTGGGTTTAGCTGATTATTATAGAAAGTTCATTCAGGACTTATCGAAGTATTTGACACCATTTACACGCCTTACGCAGAAGGGTGTACAGTTTATTTGGGGCATGAAGTGCTAGGAGGCCTTTGAGACATTAAGGCTAAGTTCACCACAGCGCCGGTGTTAACTATTCTGAGCAAAGATAGGACGTTTGTCACAGATGTGTTATTAGCGAGTCTAGGAGGCGTTTTGATGCAGACCCAGAGAGTAGTGGCGTACATTTTTTATTAGTTGAGGACACATGAGCAGAACTATTCCACGCATGACTTGGAGTTAATAGCAGTAGTCTTCGCACTGAATACATGGAGACACTATCTGTATAGAGTACAGAACAAGTCGTTCACTAACCATCACAGTTTGAAGTATCTATTCTCTCAAAAAGAGCTTAATCAGAGATAGCAATGATGGGTCGAGTTCATCTAAGATTATGAGTTTACGATTCAGTACCATCCGGAGAAGGCTAATGTTGTAGCAGACGCATTGAGCAAGAAGGGTAGACATCAGATTGTGGCTTTGAGGTGCTTGTTATAGCGAGATCTTCACACCCTTAGCTAATTTGATTTAGGCCAGAGATTGGCGGGAGCAGCGCAATTTTGGGAGCTATGTCAATGTAGCCATCATGGAGTGATAGAGTAGTTAGAGCATAGCTAGAGGATTCTTGGATTTAAACTCGAAAGGAGAAGATTTCCAAAGAGCCTAATGCGGATTGGTCCGTTAGAGCAGATGGAGGCCTTCGGATGAAAGACCAATTAGTGATACCAGCTAACGCACAGCTGAAGAAGGATTTGTTTGATGAGGCACATCGGACCAGGTATATAATGCATGCAGGCACAACTAAAATATATAAGGATATGAAGAGACACTTCATATGGAGCAGTATGCGTAGGGAGATCGCAGACTATGTGGGTAAATGCTTTACTTGCCAGTAGGTGAAGGTAAAACACAAGAGACCGACAGGAACCTGATAATTACATTTTATTATAATTTTATACCATCATTATCTATTTTTAATAAATAAATAAACCACTAATAATTATTTTTATCATTAATTGCAAGTTAATAAAGAATAAATTCCAAAAAAACCTCATCTCTCATCAAAAGCCCTTGATTTAATGAAGAAATAAAGCAAAAGAGAAATCAAGAAGCCCATTGGAAAATTAAATTGCCAATTTATCCAAAAGTCCAAAGCAAAAGAATCAAGTCATGAATTTATGAAGCCCAAAATGCCAAAGCCCATGAAGTAAAACCTTACCTCTTGTACGCATTGTGAACAATCCAAAAATCAAGCCAGAAGCCCATGAAACAAATGCCCAGAACCAAAACAATGAAGCATGAATCATGAAGAAGTGAAGCAAAGATCAAAGAAAAATCATGAAGCCCAATGGAAAATCAACAAGCAAAAGGCCCAAGAATCCAAGCCCAAAAGCTCAAAGGCTAAAAATGATTCCTTAGAGCTTAAGTCTTCATCCAAAGGCTCTCATTCATTATTGTTTACTATAAATAGGGCTAGAGAGTGAGGGGTTAAGGGTGTGAAAATTTTTGTAACTCCATTTGGAGAGGAGGGCCACTCTTAATTGAGAAGGCCTTTCAAATTTGTAACTTTTGTTACAATTAATAAAATAATGTTTTCACCACTTTAAATATTTTTTCTCTTTGTTGGATGATAAAGATGGAGATGAAGAATTATTTAGAGGTTTGCATTTATTTTATTTTTCTCTTTTATTTCTTTTTTATTGCTCATTAGTTTAGATTTATTTTTATGCTTGTAGTTAGATTTTATTTTCTTGTTAAATAGCCAAGAGGCTAGAACTCTCTTACCTTTGATTTATTTCATGTCTATAGATTAGATTTATTTCATGCTTATAGAGTAGATTTATTTTTTTATATTTAATTCTTGTAATTTATTTTATTGTTTAGATTTTGCAATTTATTTTATAGTTAGATTTTAATTTTTTGCACTATTCACCTTTAGGCTAGAACCCTCTTGGGTTTAGTTTTTCTTTTTGTTTATTTTTATTTTTTTGATTCGCCTTTAGGCTAGAACCCTCTAGGGAATCACCATTTTCTAAGAAGTGGGTTCAATTTTAGATTACTCATATCTTTAATTGAATCCACCATCTTTAATTTCTTACATTTTCTTTTTATTCTTAATTCTCCTTTTTGATTCTTGATTTTATTCTTCTTTTCTTATGAAAATCATTCATTCTTTGTCACATCCACTTTCACTTACATTTCGTGCCGATTTACACACTATCACTTTCATTCTCTCCATCTCTCCACAATCACACTTATTTTTTAATCCTATTTGTCACGCACACAACATAAGAACCGATTTATATTTTCTCCTATAAAACACCTTCCTCGTGGGATCGATAACTTTTTATATTATAACTTGATACGGTTGTGCACTTGTAATATTTTTGGTACATGTTTATGCCGCATCAAGGTTTTAGCGCCGTTGTCGGGGAGGGTGCTTAAGTAGGATTTTATTTAATTTGGTTCTTTAACTTGTGTGGTTTTTGTGAAGGAACCGTTTGGAGCTTGAAGATCGCGGATTGGAGATCTAGAACTTGGAGAATTGCTTTTAGGTAACTCTTCTTCCTAGCATTTTCAATTCTACCCTTTTTAGTTAGCTTCATAATTAGAGACAATTAGGATTAAAAAAGAGGGATTTTATTTTTTTGTTGACCATAATAAAATTCACCTTTCACTTGGACATTAACTAACAAGATAATAAACTCAAACAATGTTCACCCTTCTCATAGTTGTTTGATTGTTAACCCTAATAAAAATTATAAAGAGTTTTTTTCTTTCCATCCTTTTTAGTCGCTTTTAATTCATAGGGCTGCATTGTATATAGTTAGTAGGAATTCACCAAAGTGATTTGAGAATCTTGATTTGGCACACGCTTAAAAATATTTTTAAGGGCAAAACCCCATAATCAAGATAAGGTGAGGGATTTCATCACCCTTTTCTTAGCCCAAAAATCACTAATTCCTCACTATACCACCCAAGCCTAATAAAACTCATTAGATGTTGGCCCTAAGGATTCGAGCTCAATAAGAAACAAAGAATCCTTAAGTGAACCGGTTTAAGTTTTCTTGGATTAGTTCGTGTCTAAGGTAAGGTTTGGGGGTTGCATAAAGCGCTCCGCAAGGAACAAGGTACTTAATTGATCTCTGATCACCCTCTAGTACTATCCTTACCTAGCTGACTACCCGGGTAAAACTTTAATCTTTTTACTTTAGGAGTTTTTGGTTAGGAGCTGGTCAAGTTGAGTTAGGCTTAACCCTATAGTTAGAGTGATTGAAAAGTGATTGCTTTTGATTTGTTTTAGTTAGGATTTTCCTTTTTCTTCTTATAAAAAACTAATTTTTTTCCCTTAAAAAAATTATAAAAAGAAGTTGTTTTGGTTGTATGCAAACGTGGATTAGGGATAATACACATTGATTAATTTGTTTTGAACAAATTCTAGAAATAGCATATCCTAATTTACTCATTCTTTAAGATATGT
Organism: Asparagus kiusianus; assembly: GCA_022839385.1. Taxonomy (NCBI): domain Eukaryota; kingdom Viridiplantae; phylum Streptophyta; class Magnoliopsida; order Asparagales; family Asparagaceae; genus Asparagus; species Asparagus kiusianus. The sequence goes on from BQKN01000229.1 coordinate 240,217, forward strand.
GCTATCTCACTAGGAATGCAATCCCCTCTTGCATTAGGCTCCCCGAGGCAAATGGAACTAAGTTTGAGCTTCGACCGTAATATATCAACATGCTTCCAAATTTTTTAGGGAATGAAACTGAAGATGCATATATTTTTATCTTAGAATTTGAAGAAGTATGTATGATGATTAAAATAAGAGAATTAACTAAAGATGCAGTTAAACTCAGATTTATTCCTTTTGCCCTCAAAGACAAAGCAAAAAAATAGCTATACAGCTTACCCATAAATTCCATCACAACTTGGGAGGAATTTATCACCGTTTTTCTTAAGAAATTTTTTCCGATCCATAAAATGGTGAAGCTAAGAAATAGCATCATGAATTTTAAAATTGTCCCGAGAGAACCTTTTTGGAAGTATTTTGACCGATTTAAAGATCTTCTCATCCAATATCCTCATCACGGTTTAGAAAAATAACGATTGTGCCAAATAATTTATGAGGGATTAGATTATTCTTCAAAAACTTCCTTAGAGTCAATGTGTCATGAGGATTTCATGAGGAAAAACGCTGATGAAGCTAGGGAGTTTTTAGAGAGTCTTTCTGAAAAAACCATGCAATGGGAACACTGTGATGATCGAGGGTCATCAGTTCCCCAACCCAAGTCCAATGGTATTTCATTGGAGTTGAACATTGCATCTGAAGCTAAGATGGCCACAATCATGCGTAGGTTAGAAGCCTTAGAAATCAAGGAAAGAGCCCCGGCTCAAATCAATCATGTTTCAGCCTCAGGATGTCACAACTGTCTGTCACCATCTCATGTTTCAGAAGAATGTCCTCTCTTAGGAAATAATCAGCCATTAGGACAGGTCAACGCTACATTCCAGTGTTACGCAAATGATCAATTCTCTCCAACCTACAACTCAAGTTTGAGAAATCACCCAAACTTTGCATGTAATCAGGGAACTCACTTCGGAACTCAAAACTTTACTCTTTCTTCAAACCAACAATTTATTACGGGAAACACAGTTCCTTTCAATTCTCATCCACAATTTCAACAACCCAATCTGCCATATCAAAATCAGTCTCCTCTTTATCAAGCTGTAATTCAGACTTCTCACAATCCAGATCAGGATAAACGTCTCAATGTCTTGGAAAGGGGTTTGGAAACCATAATTAAGGCCTCCACTCAAACCATGAATATGTTGACTCAAATGTCCAGCACTCGGAATTCCTTTATGCAATTAACTGGACAAATGGTCAACTCCAACACTCAAGCTATAGCTAGATTAGAATCCTTACTTGGTCAACTAGCTAGTGCCGTGAGTGAAAGAGAGAAAGAAAAATTTCCGAGTCAACCCGTGGTCAACCCTAAGGACACAGGATGCGGTTCATCCTATGAAGCTCAAGTGAATGCAATCCATTTACTTTGGTCAGGTAGACAGGTTGATAATCAAGTGAGAACTCCTCCAAGTCAAACTTTTGATCCAGTACAAATTCCTTCACCTTCTCCTTCTGATGAATGTATTCAACAATCACCCTTCTCAGATGATCAAAAACCTGAACCCGAACCTGAGCCTGCTTTTGATAGGTTTAGACCAGTTGCTCCTTTTCCAGATAGACTCAGGCCTAGGAAACACTCCCCTCAAGAGGAGAAGATCCTAGAAACATTCAAGCAGGTTAAGGTTAATATTCCTCTCTTAGATGTAATTGAACAAATTCCATCTTATGCCAAATTTTTAAAAGAATTATGCACTAAGAAGAGGAGAATAAATATTCCAAAGAAAGTCTTTTTAGTCGCCAATATCAGTGATATGCTCTCAAATCCCATACCTTTGAAACGTAAGGATCCAAGTTCTCCTATCATTTCATGTGTCATTGGTAATACTCACATTGATAAGGTGCTTTTAGACTTAGGGGCGAGTGTCAATTTGCTTCCATATTCAGTCTACCAGCAATTAGGTCTAGGTGTACTAAACCCAACCCGCTGCACTTTGCAGTTGGCTGATAGATCAGTCAAGGTCCCTATGGGTGAGTTAGAGGATATTCTGCTTAAGGTTGGAGATTTTATTTTTTCAGTAGATTTCGTAGTCTTGGAAACACAGCCCGTTTCCAATCCCAAAGGATAGACATCTGTCATCGTAGGACGACTATTCTTAGCCACTTCTAATGCTCTCATCAACTGTAGAACTGGTCAAATAAAGCTGTCCTTTGGGAATTTAACTTCTGATCTCAATATTTTCAATCCAGAGGACCAACCAAATAATCAGCCTCTAGAAATAAATTACATTCAGAAAAGATCAAAAGAAGAAGATGAAGAAGAAGAGTCTGATTTGAGTTTTGAGGAAATTTTTGATGAAGAGTTAGAGTTTTTAGAAGAAGCGGATCAGGTCATTGAGAATGATGAAACTATGTTAAATATTTGCTGCCTTAAATTAAATTTTGAAGAACTTTTTCTTGATGAACTTAGATTCTTAGAGAATAATCAACAACCAAATTTTCAGAACTCAACCATGAATCTTAGGGTTGAGGAAAATGCTACAGAAGAATTGATTGTTAGAAAACAAAAATTCACAGTACAAGAGTCTAAGTTTATTAAGAAATGCAAAATATATGACACCAATAATACATACCTTACTTTGCTGCAAGAATTATTGAACACCCCAAAATGCTTGGAATTTCACATTATTGATTATATCATACTGAATTTATTTAAAATCCAGTGAAGAATTTTTAACAATAAGGTAGGATTCAATATAGAATACGAGCTCTTCATGTTGAACCTTTCATTCTATATTGTTTGTTTTGTTTTATTTCAGAATAATAAAAAGAATTTATTCTTCTCTCATTCGAGAGTTTCTTATTCAGTTGTAAAAAAAAGAAATAAAAAAGAAATAAAAGAAAAAAAAGAAAAAATATGAAATAAAAAGAACAAATTTTTGGTTTCATCATCCTCAGACCAAAGGTAATTACAAATTTTATCAGCCGATCAAATGTAAGTACTTCACTTCTTATCTGCTTTACTTTATGCATCATAGAGTTTGTATTGAGGACAATGCAAAATTTAGGTGTGGGGGTGGAAATTAGTTATTTTCCTCTTTATTTTACCTTTTTTAGTTGCATTTTTGTCATTTTTTCCATTTCCTTAAAAAAAATTATAAAAATATCGTCACTTGATAAATTGATATAGTTATGTAATAATTGATTTATTTAATAAATTTTAAATTTTCTAATTCCTAGTTTGTTATTTACTCAAGTTTATCTTTTATGATAACTCTAAATAAATTTCTTAAGAAATGATTTTCAAAGTAGTATACTTTACTTAAGCCTTAAATTAGATTTTTATTTAAAATAATAGAATTTATGCATGCTTAGCTTATAGTTAAAAATAATTTTTCAAAGTGTCTTGATTTACATATTTTTTAGAATATACATACATATACATATTAAAAAAATAGCATTGCAAAAGAAGAATGCGAAAAATCGACACCAAAAGAATAAAAAGAAAAAAAAAACTCTTGAATTCAAGGTGATTCTATCTTATAAAGCCTAAGCTGACCGAGTAATTAAGCCTAAGGAGTATTTCCATATTTAATGACCTAAGCCTAATTGGGTTGGGATCCATTGGCCCAAAACTTGTTAAATAGTCACTTAAAAAGCCCGTAAAGTAGAAAAAATCACCAAGGAAGAAAGAGTTAAAAAAAGAAAAAGGAAAAAAATAATAAAAATACTAATAAATGTTTTATATATAGTTATATTTGTATATATGGTCTTGGAAAAGTTTTTAGATCAAGCAACTTGAAAAATATTTTAAACAAAGAGTTAGCATGTTCTTTTCAAAACTTTTAAATTAAATTTCAAAGTTTGGCTTGGTTTTGTATTGCAATAATGAGAAGATTTTCTAGGAAATTCACTCTAGAGTTATATATAAAAATGTTTTCTTGAGTAATAACTAGCTTCAATTAGATTTTCTAATTTTAGTTATATACAAAATTGGCAAGTTGATCTAATTTTGTGGGTATATTCACTGCAAACCCTCACGAGACTGTAAGCATCAAAAATTACCTATAAGTCCCCACACGCAGCTCGAGACAGAGAGAAAGACGATGAACGTTACCATTCGAATCACGGAAGCTCATTTGACGATGACAAACGTATGAAGTGAGTCTATGGATCATACGAAGTAACGGAACTTTGGAATAACGGAAACAAGAGCTGATCGGGAGCCCCGCGTCATTTATGAAAGGCGGAGCATCCCTCGTGTCCCATTTATTCCATATATAATTCAATCATGGGAGCCTTTAAATCATCTCGTCGGCTTTCTAACGCATCTTGAACCGCGTAATTTCGAGTCCGAACGACGAATTGACGGTGGAAACAAACTCGACGCGCCCAAACTAGAAAAAGCCAAATCAAGACACCCCATGGTGTCTTAGCTTGGCCGAGAAACTTATAAGTGTCTCAGCCAAGCCGAGACACTTCCAAGTGTCTCGACTTGGCCGAGACACTCTCAAGTGTCTTGGCTTGGCCAAGACACTTATAAGTGTCTCGGCCAAGCCAAGACACTCAGAAATGTCTGCAATACAAAAAACGCTGATTTTGGTTGTTTTCGACGGTTTTTCGATCGTTAACCACCTGGATTTGCTCCAACTGATCTGATAATGTGGTTAAGTGGTTTTAACTAAAGATAAGAGGGAATCGGCCATTCTTATCCGAGCACAGGGCTCCTGAAGCCTATAAATACAACCCCAGGGCCTTCATTTTTTCAGATCTAGAATTCTCAAGCATCAGCGAAGCCCTGCCGAACTAAAGACTGAAGAGCCATGAATTTTAGAGAGGAGGAGGAGATCGGATCGAGTTCTTCAGGCATAAAGAAGGAGAGTTCAATAGATCAGCAGCCCGGTTCCTTCCCTTGAGATTGCCCTGTTGCGGTGATCTCGAGAAGAGTGATTATATCGCTGTTGCCGAGATAATTGCCTTGGTTTCTTGATTCCTTCGTGAATCAACAAAGATCTAGATCTGATCTGATCATTTGGTGGTCCACGGATATCAACGTCCCCGTCACAGGCCAAGATCCCACGCAATCAGTGGGCGATAAACACCCGTTATGCTGATTCACGAGAGTTATAATTTTTATTTTCATTATGTAAAGGTCTTATAAAAAGACCGATCTTTTTGAACTTGTTGTAACGATCGAAGTTGAAATGAGTTATATAATGAAGAATACAATTTTCTCCCCAAACAAGCTAGCGACCACAGTGGGAGCTAACAGCCTCGCTGCCGATGCTATTGTGACGCAACCGACGATCAAGATCCCGGTGTTCGAAGAAGTCGAATATAAATTCGACCAGCAAAACTTCAAGGAATATATTTCATCCTCCTCCTCCAGATCTTCTTCTTGCAAAAGTAGGAAAACCACTGCCACGAAAAACATGCCTTCAGATCCGAAGACCAGGGCTGATGATCTGAACCCGAATGTAGTGGAAGACCCCTCCTCGACCTCTAAAGAAACCAGATCCAACGCTCGTGACAACTCCTTGAAAGTCAAGGAGTTGTCCGTTGAAAGTGCACCAGTGCTGACGAAGAGGGCTCGTCAAAGGCGCCGTCAACATCTCGCGCACTAATTTGTCAAGGCTTTGGAGTCTGTTGACGGGATCTGCTGTAATGCGGATCTGAATCTCAGAAGGCGCCAAGTGTTCCAGCGGCAAGCAAACGCCTCCTCCTCCAAACCAGCAACCAATGAATGGGTTCGTGTCAAAAAGACTCATTCAACTCTTGAGGAGCGTATCCATAAGCGTCGCGCACTGCTAGCGCAGACAAGGATCCTTGTAAGGAAGGCACAGGAGTTGTAGAAGGAAAAAGTGGTCAAAAAGCCACTAAGATCTAAGCAAGTTTGGATGCCAAAGGTCAAATCAGTGCCTAAACCAAAAGCATCCGAGGCTGCTCTCCGGCCTTTGTCAACTCCAGATCCTGCTCCTATTGCTCCTGCACTTTTGGTGAAGCCCTATGATAGCGTGGATCTCTCCAAATCTAGAATTTCGTTGAAGACTCGCCTTGGTTCTCTACCCGAAGATCGAAGCAAAGCGTCTATTAAGGAACGCTTGGGACCGTTGAAGGAGTCCCGAACAAACATCCAGACTGGGAGTCGTACAGGACCTCCTAACAAGTTGATTCCTGTAACCGCCCGCTTAGGGGTGCGTATAGAAGGCCAGGAGCCCGTTAAGGTTTTACCCTCAGAAAAGTGTGATTCCAAACATGTGACTCCTGCAGACGCTGACAAGGTGTTATTTACTCAGAAGAAAACACGCCAGATAGACGAACGTGTTATACCTGAGGATTCATGTAAACAGCCGATAGATTGCTCGGGGCATAATGCTGATGAGTTGTACTATCGGGCTGGGGGTACGAATAAATCTCGAAAGAGAAGTACCCGGAAATGGACTCTTATTGTCCGTGTACCAAACTTATCAGGATAGTATTATCAGCGTGTAGCTACCCCAAGACCGCTCCACAGAGGGTCTCGGTGTTCCAAAGGCTTTCCTCTGAAGAGTCGAAACCCAAATCAAGGCGTTTTCACAAAAAAAGATTGGTCGTTCGAGATGACGAATTTCTAGAAGTTACCATTAACATGGTCAACAAGGAAAAGTCTCCAATGGTTTCACGCGAGTCTAGCCCTAACTTTTCTCCAAGAAGAAGAGTCAATTTAGGAATAGCTCAATTAATGTCTCAGCTCCAGCTATAAGCTGTAGGACCTAAACAATCCGTGATCACCATCAACATGACTGATAAGGGAAAGTTGATTCGACCTTCTAATTTTGATCCCCTCATATCACATTGTCTGACCCATTTGCGATCGGGAACCACTAGACGCAGGGATTATCAAAGGATGAATAGAGGATTATCCTCAGATGATGAAGTGTCTGACGCTTGCTCCGCAATTGCTTCAAATGCTACTGTATCCAGCCTAGGGCAATCCCGTGAAGCGCTCAGCATCACTCCTGACCAAATAACTCAGATGATCAAAAATGCTCTCGTAGAAAGAAGAGTTTAAGGTTGAAATAGAACTAAACATACAACGGATGAGGGAGTTACATGACCTGCAACTTCAAGCTTTATCAAAACAGTTTAGCGAATCCAATCATCACAACATCGTAGTAGAACAAGTCAATACAATAGATAGTGATCCAGAACCGGATGAGACTATCAACATTGATATCCCTCCCGACAACAATAACGCAGGGGGTGATCCAACTGAAGATAACATGATACGGGTGTATCTTCTCTTTGGAACTTAGCGATC